>JAMXBB010000011.1:95044333-95329467 GCA_024138015.1 Lumnitzera littorea
TTTTTTTAAGAAATTTAAAAATTTTTTATTTAATTTATTAATTTACAATATGATTTTTTAAATAATTTTAACAATATATATTAATTTCGAGATTTTATTTTTATTTTTATGATTTTTTAATTTTTTTTGGTATTTTCAAATTTTTTTTATTATTTTACTTGCATAATATATTATTATTTTATTTAATTAAATTAATTATATGGACGAATTAACTTGTGTCACACGTTAATATTAATAGCAAAAGTAACGGAACGATTCATTACAAACTTTGAGGATTAAAATGAAATTTTTGAAATATTAAGGATTGAAATAGAAAAATAGGTAAATATTAAGAATTACTTTACACTTTTTCTTATTTTAATAAAGTAATATTACCAAACATACACTACTTTTTCTTTTTAATTATTTTTATAGCTTGAAAATTTTCTCATAAAAGATAGTTATTAGATTTTGTGGAATTCTTCGAAACATGGTACGGTGGGTTGATCTTTCTAAGTGTTTAGTGTAGGGTAGGATCAAGAACGTGAAACAGACTTTAATTATTTGGGCCTCTTATTTTGTTTTAAGCAAGGGATAGAGGCCCATATACATTTGGACATTGTCCAGTCAAGCCTGCTAACAAATGACATGGCCCAATCCGATTAAAGAAATGGAAAGTTAATAAGTTAAAAATATGGATAATTAAACATGCTTATGGCCCGGCTCTGATAATTAAAATGGATAATTTCAGTATCGTAATCTCAAAAGGCTATATTCCAACTTCTATTTAAACATCTTCCAACTACTACTCACATATTAAAAAAAACAACTAACATTATATTTTTATATTAGCATAAGCATCAAAAGTGTAGGGTTATTTCCTTTTTTATACACACATCATAGGTACGTGTTCTTCTAGTAATTTTTCAATTAAATAATAAGTACTCTCAAAGGATAGTTTTATATACAATGAAGACAAAAGAACTAAAAGAACATAAAAAATACACTAAAATTCAGTTACACATTACTAAAATATAGATCAATAAATAATTTTGGGAAACTGGTCCCTTTATATTCCACCCAAAGCCAAATGAAGCGAACAAATCAACTCCACAAACCAGAAGATCCAAGAACCTGCACTTACCATTAGGGTGAATTAGATTCGATGACTTTGCACTAAAATAATGATCAATTTTTTTAATTTGAGAGGTTTAATGAAATTTGTCCAAAAACTATTCTAATACCTTATGGGATGTAAGTAGTAATGTCACCAGGTACATCATTATAAGATACTTAACCCTTAAAGTGATAGTATTTAGGATTACATATAATATTTAATACTAATTGTTACTATAAGTAGCAACAATAATAGTAATGAACAAAAGCGATATTTTGAAATCGACACCCTCATTCTGCTATTTACTTTCTCACGTTGGTCTTTATAAGGTCATCTCACAAGAAAGTAGAAACCTTTACTGTCTTTATTCTCTCTCTTGTGACCTTATCAAGCCCCTTTCCTCTCTGTCTCTCTCTAATGATCTCATCCAATATCTTTACACTCCATCTCTCTCTCGTCTATTCTTTGTCTCTTTATTTTAACTCTTTATCTCTATTAACTCTCAACCTAGTTATCTCTTTGTTTCTCACACTATCACTTCATAAGCATCTAACACAACGTATTAGAGCTCTCAAGTCTCTGCTATTTCACTCTCTTTAAGTCTCTCTCAATTGGAATTAATATGTCTTTAATATTGTGCCTTTTTTATTGTGATAACATATATACATATGTATAAGTGGGGGGAAAGGTTTACTTAGATCGATTGTGTTTGTCTCTTAGTTCATGTTTCTACATCTTATCTGATGTTTACTAAGCTATAGAAAACTTCATCGAATTGTACATTGGAAAAATTAATTTTCTAGTGTGGCAAATTGGATTAGGTTGTTGACGAGTTCACAAAAACTTTACGGGGGCAAGCTATGGGAATGTGGTAAAAATATTATAGAGTTATGGAGCAAGTTCTAAGAAGCCTAGGTGCAAGGTTAGGTTTAGGTTTCACAAGAACCCATCCAGGTGGCATCCTTTGCAAAAAACATAGATTTTTTACAAGGAAAATCCATTCAAGATTAGTTGATTCCATGTCTTATATTACACTATAATAATACAACCTTTTTTTCTTTAAATTATAACTACAAATGAAAAATTAATAAAATTGACACCAAAATTTTTTGTTGTACCTTTGAGATCCATAGAGTTTTTAGTCTTTATTGTTATTAGTTTGGGATTATAGGTTTTTGGTTCATGCTATACTAGAACAATATTCACTCACTGAGTTATGGTAAAAACATAAACTAAATTATATTTTATTTTGTCTTTGAATGCAAAAATTGGTAATTACTTAGTAAAAAGAAAAGAGTGTATGTAATAACCCTAAAAGGGAGCTTCTAGGATTGTTTTAAATTAGTCATATCATGTATATACTTCCAATTTGAAAAGAGCCTTACAAGTTAGAAGTTGCAAGATTCTAACTAAATCTCCCATCACCTTTAGTCATGATACATATAAATATTGGGGATGAGCGGACAACTCAATTGTATAAGGTAACTATCTGTACTCCACTAAATTGAGTAAGTCCCAGATAGTATTAAAGATCACAGGATAACATCTATATGAAGATTTTTAGGAGCCTACTCCCACAATGTAGAGTATGGTTACGAGGTCTTCCAATCCTTTATAAATCTAAGAACCTATATTCTAATGTATAAAGGATATGGGTTCTAAGGTGCCCTATGTCTTCCCTATAAAATTTACTAAATAAGTTATAAATGAATAATAAAGGATAGTGCTATATTTTCAACCGGTAGTGTCTTAGTAAAAAGAAAAGAAAAAAAGCTAGAGATCATAAGTTAATAACCTTGAAAGATTAAGCTTAGTGCTACCCTTGTTCTTTCTCATTTTCTAAGTAGTAAGATCATGTAAACTTAAAATAATAAATATAAGAAAAATTACCTTTTAGGAATGCAACTTGATGAGTCATTAGAAGGTATTTAACCCATCGAATTTGATAAAAATTGGGTTTTTGGATTATACAAAAACCCAATAGGAAACGTGACCCAGCAAAAAAAATATATATTAATAAAAATATTTACCTTTAACTTATAGACTATGCATATCTTAACAAGTTTTATGTTATATAACACATTTGATTATCAATTTTTATTATCGTATAAGTTAGTAAAAGTAACCATAATCTTACCTAACTTCTTTTCACTTTACTTTCTTCTTAATCCATTCAAACCCTATACAAACTTGCCCCTCCAAGATCCTTTAAATCTTATAAAAATTCAACCTTATAAAGTTCTTACCCATAAAATATTGGGTTTTGGGAATAGGAGTAAAACCTTATAAGGTTTTATAGAGTTCTAGGAAACGCCAGACCTCACAGGGGTAAGTTTGGGTTTCATAAAACTCGTCCGAGTTGTATCCTTATTATTTTTTTTAATTTCACAAGTTTTGCTAAAGATTCCAGTAGATTTTGCAAATGAAGGACTTGTAATATTGCATGTAAAATACCTTTTTATATTACATAAACTTATAGGAAGAAAAGTAAAATTTATAGATTCCACAAGATACTCTATACTTTATAAGTTTTATAGGGAATAGGATCCAAGTAGTTTCAAGGTGCCAAAGATAGGCTAAATTTCCAAAAATTAGGAGCCTGTATCACATGAAGTAAGGTATGGATAAAGCTTTATACCCTATTCGCCTTATACCTACACACTACTAATAAATAAATAGTTATAAATAATTATGGAAACTAATATCCTATAGATTGCCAAAGTAGAGAGAATCAGAGTCCCCCACCAAATTATAGAACGAGATAGTTAAATTTTGAAAACCGTAAGTTCAAATAGAATTTGAGAAAGATATTAAATTTTGGTTTAAAAGGATATTCAAGTTTAAAATTTTATCTCACAATCCAAGCTTGCGCCGAATATATTATATTTGTGCACCCATTCTCTAAAATCTAAATTTGGAAACGCTCTTACTTTAATCTTAAACTATTCCCAACTCAAAGGTAGTTGCAACAAAGACTATTGGGGTGAGCAAAACCACATCCAAGTGAGTTCGTTTCTTAACATTACTATTCAAATAAGTTATCGAGCATTAAGTTAACACATCATGTAATTTATATACATATGAAATGAATATACGTGTAATTAATGCATGCAAAACATTCATATAAGTGTGGAATTATGGAAAGTAAGGATATGTTTCGTTTACACTTCAATTAATCTACTACGCTTACCCACATGGGGCACCTCGCCTAACTTAAGGGCTTTTGCAAAGATCTTGTAAGTAAACTCGATGCTTACCGATTACAGATGAATAATGTATATCATGAGTGTCATTGGCAAGTAGACTAGTCTAATCACATTACTTGATGATCACGCATGGCGCATTCTATGGAATATACCTTTAGTACTACTTGGGCCTCAATTACGAGGGTGTTCATAAGCTTTGCACCAACAATATCCTTTTTACTAAAATTATTTCACTTCTCAAAATTTGATTACAAAGGGAGGAGTGTATTACCACCTATATTGATTTTACAAATGGTGACTTTTGGGTGCACACCAAGATTTTATGAATCGTAGTTTCTAAGACTCGCACTAGATTTTATAAACAACGACTTTAAAGAGCATATATAAGATTTTATAAAAAACCATTACTAATAACATGTGCCGAATTTTACCTAAATCTGGATCTATACCTCACTCAACTCAATCCTTTGCCCAGGTTCATTTTCTCCCTTATTTTTATTTAATCTAATTTATTTGACCTTTTTTTTATTTTCCTTTGATTATTAAAAAAAAAAACTTTTTTTTCTCAAATTCATATAATATGAAAAAAAAAAAATTCACTTTCCAAATTTACATGATTTAGAAATTTTCATATAAAAAGAAGAAGAAGAAGAAAATGGTGTTTCCCTTAGAAAAATGATTTTTTTAAAGATCAAAATAGATGAACCCTTTTTCAAAATTAAGGTAGATTTTAGGATTTTTCAGAAATAAATATAAGCTAGGGTTTTTTAATAAGGTTTTCTTTAAATAAAATAATTGGCTAATAAAATGAACTGTTTTTAAAATAAAACTAACAAACCCATCAAAGGTTTTTCATAAAAAGGAATCACAACTTTTGACTAATAGATATGTAAGTACCTATGAAATAATTAGAAATGATATATTTTGAAAAAATATAAATATAAAAATTGAAAATAGAAAAATGTTAGGAAATAAAATAAATGCTATTTTAAGAAATTGATTCCTAGTTCAAATGGTTTACATGATAGTCATTTAGATTTTAATAGGTTAGTCCTCGTATTTAGAATGTGTTTGCTATGAAAAGGTAGAGTCGTAACAGTTTCATTGTATAAACCGTCATAAAATAGAAATTGACTTTACAAATGCTATTATAGACCTAATTCACTCCAAGCATACTTGACTTTACCGCTTTAAGCATCTAATATGATACCTGCTTGATATTAACCTATAGAATAATCCATGGAATTAGCTGATAAAGTAAACTTATAGTTTGACTTTTCAAAAGAGTAGTCATAAAACCCATAAGTATGTGTAGCTCTATCTATAAACCATAAAATTGAAAACTAGCAAGCCCTTTAACAAGACTCGAGTAATTTTCTTAGCAGTTAGAAAAAAAGTCGATAATAAAAATAAAAATTCAGCAAATTTATTTTTAACCTTCACTCCTATGCCTCGTTTACTAAAATTCCGGTTTGGGTATGGTATTTGCAATTCCACTTTAAACTTGCATAATAAACTATAGAGAAATGAGTAGAAACTTACTTAGTAAGTGTGAACAAGATAGAAGTATATATTTAACACTAAGCAACCAAGGTTTTCAAGTAAGTTTAGTTACATGTAATGTGTATTTAGACAAATGTCATTGCATAACATTGCCCGATCTATCGTGAGATTAGAAAAATTGCACTCGCTCTAATTCGAGTTGAGGAATTTAACATTTTACACACGAATAAGAACCAAACGGAAGCTTATGCAATAGAGAACACCTGAGATTACCTTCGAACCACAGTGCCCAACCTTATCGTAACTCCTTTCCTATTACTTAGTTTAATTAAGAGTAGAAAAATGATCATTTAAGCTATTCTCATTGAAGGGGTCAGTATCTAGCCTGATAATCCCAATCTTTCCCCTAGTAGGTTGTGATACGTGTTAGGTTAGACTTTAGGTCGAGATTAAGTTAGTTTTGATTTTAGGATAATCAACTAAGCTTAAGCAATTCATGCAGAAGCATATTCATAGAGCAAACATAATATAGAGCTTAGCTCACTCCACAATAAATTAAATCTCAAACATATGCATAAATAACTAATTACAATTACAAGTAAATACATACCAAGGTCTCAAAATATTCTAAAATAATACTTTTAAATACAGTGAAATACTGATCTCACTTACTTAGAATTCAAATGCTTACTAAACTTGGTTGTTGAACTGTCCTCCTTAAAAAATCTTATATGTTTAGCTAATCAATTATTTTAGTTACTGTTTATAAGGTATAAGATATCGTTAATTTATTCATCTTCTAAAGGATTATGTTAATTTGGGACTTAGTTTATAGGTTATGTATACAGAAGTGTAAGAAGTTAGAGTCATTTCATTAATGAATTTTCTCTTTAACACCCTTTGAGCTAAGTTCTGAGTTAGGTCATTTATAGAGTTCTTAAACTAGAAAGCTTATAAGTTATTTCACGAGCTATATCGAAGTCAAAGTTTCAACAAGATTAACCTTTAAGTCACTCTCTCGATCTAATAAATATTTAAGATTTCCTCATAGATTACCCTTTAGGCAAGTTTTTGAGTGCTCGTATTCTTATATTCTCATTCCAAATACTCTTTAACTTGGCTTCTGAGTTGGCTGTATAGTATACTTGCTTTTAGATGTTTAACATATACCCTATGAGCTCAACTGACTTCAAATTTTTTAAGAAAATACCTTCAGACTTAGTCTTCAAGATTCCCTTGTTTTAGAATTCACTCGTGAATTTGCCTTTGACTCAGCTTTTAAGTATACTCCTCAGTATAGCACTCACTAAAAAATCCTTTACATTATACCAACTTCCCACGATTAATTGATTTATTAATTTTCTTCTCGAGTTTCAATTGTAAGGATCACTTTAATACTTCAATTAACACTTCTCTAACTTCCTTACCCCCCATAACTCGAGTTTGACACATCATGACTCTTTAATCATCAAATCCTCATACTACTAAACTACACATACAAGGACATATTCTTAAGTTTTTATAACTTCTTCCAGATAATCTCAATTCAATAGCTCCAATACACTATAAATACCCAAATAATCAATCAAACTTAGAATCCAAGTGAGGCTCTTACGAAAAATATACTAATTTATAGCAAAAACACCATTTTAACCACAATTTAGGGCTAAAAAAATTATTAAAAATATAGAAAATAGTTTTGTGAAAAAGCTTTTTATAGCATTTTAGTATATGTATAGAAAAGTTTACCAAGAAATTTGGAGGTCAAAATAACATCATTAAAATAATCGAATTCAATATCAAAAATAGCTCGGTGTTGTTTCTCAGTTTTGCTGGTAGAGATTACGATTGTTTGTTTCATCATATGGCCACCTATACGACAAAGAAAAAGGGCTATAGAGGCAATTTCGATGAGTGCTTTGGTGCAGCAACTTTAATACCTAAGTTAGCACTGTAGTTATGAGTGAAAACTCTCAAGAGCTTAAGAGAGAGAGAGAGAGTCCATATCTGAAGGCCTTATCTCTATTTATAGCAGATGGGGCCAAGTTGTATTTAAATTAAGCTTTTAGAAGTAGGCTTTTATTGCTTATTGGTTTGGGCTTGAGAGGCCTATACCTAAAAAGGCATATCAATTGCTCGATTTTGCCTATTTCTTGATGATGTATAACATAATTACTAAATTTATATAAAATAATATTTTTCCTAAATTCTACACTTGAAAATACTTAAAAATAATTTTTTTTGTAGAATTTTTTGGGCAATATTTATATTTTTAATAATTTAATAAATTTTGGCCTAAAATTAGACCCTCACTATAAATTGGTGCTTCGGCCACTATTGATAGCACCTATTTATCGGTTGTCTTGGGTATGGATTACTCCTTGTGGTGGTGGGGTTGGTTTATGTACAACAATTGCTTTTACTTATGAACTCTCAATTGCCCATATTCGCACTCGATTTTGTCTAATTTTCCGAACTTACTTCTTCGACCATCTAAATCAAACTATATTTTTCCTAGATCTTACATTACATGTTGAAGTTGATGTAGTGATTTTCAAGATTTTTAGAGAGGACTAAGTTAATGAAACTTGGTTTTTCTCTCTCTTTCATGCACAATTCATCTTTATATATTTGTTTAGATGTGTTATTTTGCTAAATTCCCATGCCTACAATTGTCTAATTTTACTTTCCTACCAAAAACCCTCTTAATCTAGTTGCACTCTGTGTTTAATTAATTTTTTATACTTATTTTAGTTTAAGGCATTTTAGATAATTATGGCTATGTACTTACATGTAGTGTATATATATATTATGTTATGTCATATAATAATTTTATTACACATATAATTTATTTCTACAATTACGGTAACTATTGATACTTATTCTATATGATTACATTGATTATTAAATAGTAAAGTAAAATTATACTATTTTAGTTATATTATTATTTCATTATATTTTTAAGATTCGAACCCAGGGTACTTGTTGACTAATATTCCTAGCCTATTCATAGATTTCAAGCTTAGTCAAACTAATTTTACTAATTTCTTAAATTACTTGCTCATAACCTAATCACGAAAGTATAGCTTAAATATCAATTATACTGGATGTATATGCATGTCTTCTAAATACTACTTTATGTTATCTCATAAATATTAATGTCCTTACAATTTATCTCTAAGGTCTTGGTATTTACTAGAACCCATCTTATGCTTTCTTGATAATTTGCTAATGTTTTATTCAAGAATCGGCATTTTAACTATACTATAATTTTGTTATTATATTTTCAAATTCCAAACTTGTAGGGAAATTTTGTATATTGTATTCATATACATATTTATATATATACATATATATTTTTAATCTAATCAAAAATACTATCTTAATCATATCACTTTTTCGAATATTCTAAAATACTATCTTACGGAGTTTATAATTTTCTTAACTTGATAACTCCCTTAATTGTGCTATATTTAAGTACTAGATTTTAATTTGTAAATTTTTTATGGGGTTTCACATAATCTTTGATTTGTCCAATATAATATTTTGAAAAGGTTTTCTTGTAGATTAGTGGCTAAGACAAGATGGTTTCATCATTTAACCTTAAATTTTGCATTAGGGTGGCAATTCTAAACTTATAGGAAAACTAGATTTCCCTTAATTCTTTGACGGTGGTTAATATTAAATAGGTTATGATGTTATACTAGTTGAAGATGTATGAAATCATGATCTATATCTTTTGGAGGACGTGATTTTCTGAAAAAATAGAAAAATCCATACATGTGAAGAATTTCTTAGATCTAGATATGTAGGATCTGAATACAAAATCATTTTAGGATACCTCATTGGCTATTCTCATTCAAAAAAATCGAAAACTTTTAGCTTGTCTCCCCAAATGTCTTTAAATTCATTATTTATCTCTTTTCAAATATGGCGATTTTTGGCAAGATTTGAAAATCCATACTTGTGAATTTCTTAGGATCCAGATTGACCATTTTGGAACGAATCATCTCGGAACACTTGCACTTTTTCTCCCAATTACATATTACATTTCTTGGTATTGAATTTGGTCTGTAATATCGTAATTTCATTGGATTGTGATTTCATTTCTATGAGCCAAATTTAAATAGATCAAATTCTTTCTATTATTTCATAGTTTTATCTGAAGTTTTTATCTGTGTTTCCATCCATTATAAGCTACCACATTCATGATGATCCAACAAAGCTAACTTTCTATTCACAATGGTTATGCCATTAATGGGATAATAATTCACGATCATTCAATAAAGCTAACTTTTAATCCACAATGGTCAAGCTATTAACGGGACAAAAATTTACTATCATTTACTAAACTTGACTTTTTTATGCATAATGACTATACCGTGACGGGATAAGATTCAAATTAAAACTGCTATTAATTGAGTTGAATAGATATAATATTGAAATCGAACTTGAGTTTGAACTTAAACTCAAACTAAAATAAACAATTCAAAACTTGAACCCACTCTAACTTTAAAAACTTAATTTTAAGCTTGGGTTGAAGATATATAACATGATATCAAGTTTAACTTCGACTCTTTTCAACTTCTTTTAAATTAAAAAAAAAATGAATTCTTATGGAGCAAAACTTAACTCGATCTTAAATTTATAACAACCTTAAATCGAGCTTGGTGAAGTTCGGTTTCGATAGATGGATATTTGTAAAAATCTACGGGAAAACTAAAAAGCCATAAAAGGAAATTGTGTGTTTAGTTGAAATGGAAATTGGATGAAATTGATAGAAACGAATGGAATCATTTTAACTTTAAAGACCTTTTTCTCTTGTTTAAATAAGGAAAGAAATCAAATGAAATGCATGAAAAAGTTTAGAAAAATACAGAGGATAATTTAGTCCAATGATTATTTTCTTATTTTCCTTTCATTTTCTTACACTAACCGAATATATATATAAAGAAAATATTTTCACCAACTTTCTTCTATTTTCACTTTTTATATTCAAACGTGAGTGAGGTCTTTTTAAATATATTTCTATCTATTTCCACCCTTTCACGAGTATCCAAATATGGTGTAAGCTGGGTCTGATAAGAGTATGAGTTAGAAAGCAGTAGCAATTTTGTTTATTGCCACAACGTTTCTCACTCCACGCCGTCTCTTTTTCCCTTTCTCCTTTTTCCTTTTCCCAATCAGACAAACAGAATCTCTCTCTCTCTCTCTCTCTCTCTCCCCCTCCATATCCAATCAGCGAAACGAGCCCTTGAAAGATCAGTCAACACACATTGCTCTCAAAAACCCTAGAAAAAGAGAAAACCCCTCTTTTTCCCTCCAAATCTTTAATTAATTCCTCCCCGAAACCCCACAAATTCAAACAAAATCCCACGCTAACCCCACTAACCACTCTCAGCTGTCACCTTCAATCGCGACTTTCCACCACTCACTGCACACCTTTCTCTCTGTTTCTTTCTTTGTTGTTTCGTATCTACTTGACTCTCTCTCCCTCCCTCTTTTTATATATCAATCAAAACCCTAGGCTTTCCATTTTACCACAAATGAGTGGTCAAGTATCTGTTAAAGAACCAGAAGACGACGAACCTATTCCAATCCCAACCGAGGTTTCCAGATCGGAGATCTCGAGTGATAACGAAGAAGACAATTTAAATCTAGAGATTAGTAATAGTAATCAAAACACCACTAGTAATAGCAATAGCAATAATCAGCAGTGCAATTGTAGTGGTAATTGTGGTAGTGAGTCGATGGAGGAGGATTCTGGGAGTCCGGCCACCGTGTTTTGTATCAGGCTTAAGCAGCCTAGGTCTAACTTGTTGCATAAGATGAGCGTGCCGGAGTTGTGTCGGAATTTTAGGTACTTTCTGTGGCTTTTGATGTGGTTTGGTTTGTTAAGGTGTTGCTGCTTGTTTTGTTCCGTTCGGTTTGTAATCAAGTGATTAATTTGATTGGTTTTGGCGTTAAATTTTGGTTTTGTGATTGGTGTTGTATTGGAGACGAGGTCATGTTTGTTGCATAAGATGAGTGTACCTATGCCCTTGTGGAACTTTAGTTTATTTTTGTCCTTTTCTTTTGGGTTTTAGGGGTTTGATGTTTGCTTGTGTGTGGTGTTTGATCAGCGGTTAATTTAATTGATTTTGAGATTGAACGTTGGTTTGTGATCGCTGCTTGGAGTTTGGATGTTGGTTCTTGTGGAAACTTGAGACGAGTTTGAATCTGCTGCATGGATGAGTGTTCGGGAGTAATGTTGGGACTTTTGATCTTGTTTCTGTGTGGTGTGTGATTGGTGGTTGATTTAATTGATTTGAGGTTGAATGTTGTGATTGTGTTTGGATGCTAGTTTGTGAGGAAAATCAAGAAGAGGTTGAATATGTTGCATAGATGAGTGTGCCTAAGCCATGCTGGAGTATAGGTATTTCTTGTGCTTTTGTCTGGTTTATTAGGGTTTGATCATTGTTCGTGTGGTGTATGATTGGGGTGGTTAATTTAATTGGTTTGAGATTAAATTTTTGGTTGTGACTGTGCTTGGTTGATGGTTTGTGAGGAAAGTTGAGATGTTGTGGAGAATGACGCGATTTGGTATGAAATTCAGTTATTAGGCGTGTTTTAGGAGTTCTATCTGTATTTGTAGTTTAAGAAGTGTAGAGCTTCTGTTATTGTGGGAGATAATTGAAGGTCATATTGGAAAGTTTTATTCAATTAGGTTAATTATTTTGATGAGATAAAAAGACTTCTTGGCATCTTTGCTAAAATTGATTTTGAGCACTCCGTTGATACTGGGTTTGCATTATAGGCTGATAGAGCTTATTTTGGCTGTTGAAATCTTTGTTTAACTGCTGCTTCTCTTACTCACTGTTCCATGATGGATGATGATGCACTATGAAGAAAGATTATTTGTGTAGTTACGAGCTAGTAATCACTGTGCAATACTGGGTTTTAAGAAAGCAAAATTTCTAGGTATGTCATGCAGGTAACAAAAAAGAAAAGAAAAGATACTATGGAATGTACAATTCATGGTTGGATTCTTTATAAATAATGTGTAAATTACTTGTGATTTTGCTAATAATTGTTTGATATGCTATCAACTCTGAAGGTTTAAAACAAGAGATTGAAAGCTTTATCTATCCATTTATTTTTGAAAGTCTTGTTTCTATTCTGTTTTAGCATGAGTACTGACTGCTGAGTAGTGTTTTTCTTGCCAAGAGTGTGGGTTCTGTTTAATTTTTCTTCTATCTTTTTTAAATACTCTTTTTCTTTAATAAGTATTTTTAAAAATATTCTTTCCTACTTACCCCCCACACAAAAAAAAAAAAAAGCCTTTTGTACATTGAATGATCTTTTATTTACTTACCCCAAAAAAATCCTAATTACATTGTTTGATTTTTATTTTCTCAGTGCTGTTGCCTGGTGTGGGAAGCTGAATGCGATTGCTTGTGCATCTGAAACTTGTGCAAGAATCCCAAGGTTGGTTTTGTAGTTCGGTAATCAGTTCTTTTATGTTCACAGCTTGTCTTGAAAATTAATAATTTGTTTAAGAAAAAATGCTATTTCCCTTTTCACTCCTCTCTGGGCATTGAACATTAAAGAAGTTTATTATTCACTTATGCAGTTCTAATGCCAATCCTCCATTTTGGATTCCAATCCATATTGTGATTCCAGAGCGACCGACTGAATGTGCAGTATTCAATGTCAAGGCAGGTAGGTGCCTCTTTTGTTTTTGTTTCTATTTTTTTCTAGAACAGAATATACTTAAGGATTTTAAAAAGCATGACTTTGGAAAGATCATGCCACTCTTTGCTTGGACATCTGAGGTTGAGTTGAACCGAGCAGGTTCTATGCAAAATGTGATTACTTGCATTTGTATAACTAGCTCAAAAGCATGTCATCTGGCAATCATGCTTTTGTCTCTTTTATTTTAGTTGAGGATGACCATCAACTTGAATAATGATGTCTAAGGGTTCACTTTGTGTTTGGGTTGGATTAAGCATGTCATGACCCTGATTCATGTATTAAAAGATGCATAGATTGTCGCTTTTCATTCAGTTGATTTTGTTTTATTTTTATCTTATACTGGATGTCAACATGATGAACTATTATTATAATGTGGTCAATACTTGCTGCAGATTCTCCAAGGGATTCTGTTCAATTTATTGAATGGTCTCCAACTTCATGCCCTCGTGCTCTACTTATAGCTAATTTCCATGGGAGTGTAACTATTTGGACGCAACCATCTCAAGTATGCTGACCTTAACTCTTGCATCCTTTTTCATTTTGATTTTTTGTTTTTTCATTTATTTTTTCCTAAATAAAGATTATAAGGCATTTCTTGCATTGTCTAGGTATCATTTTTATTTTCTTATTTAGACGTATATTTATTACTGACACAAAATTTCTTATCATTTAGGGACCAGCTAATCTGGTAAGAGATGCTAGTTGCTGGCAATGTGAGCATCAGTGGCGGCAGGATATTGCGGTGGTTACGAAGTGGTTATCTGGGGCATCACCTGTAAGCCTTTTCTTTTGGTTCTTGTTTAACTTTTGAGTTTGATCTTTGATACACATGTAACTCATCTGTCTTCACCCTCCCCTGCTCTGTCCTTAAAACGGTACCTCTTTCTTAGTGAAATCCTGGATCTGTCACTGCTAAAATAGATATTAGAACAGATACTGGTGTTAAACTATCGTTCTTTATATGTGAAATATCACGAGCTCTAATTCCATTCTAAGATGAAGGATGACATTATTTTAATTCATCTGATTAAAATGATGATGTTCTTTTCAAGAAAGGATGTGTTTTCCATTCTGTTGCAGTAATTGCTTTTAAGAGAACTGAATGCTAGGCTGGCTTTGTGATCTAAGGTGTTTGACCTTAGTAGCGTCCAATGAATTTGGCCTTTCACCTTCATTGCTTTGTGATTCTGTTCATGTTTTGTTCATAACCTAACTGTTGCATACATGAATTGTTTTGCATTCTTTTTGTAATGCAGTGTCTTCCATGCAATGTTGTTCTCATGATGAATGACTGTTATCATTCTCTTGATTTAAAATCAGTATAGGTGGCTTTCATTCAAATCTAGTACTTCTGCAAGCTCAAAGTCCACTTTTGAGGAGAAGTTCCTCTCACAGCAATCTCAAACTTCAGGTTTGCTCAATCACTACTGTATGTTGAACTTCCACCTGGCTTTTTAATTACATGCAAATTTAACATCCTGTCCATTCTGTCTTGCTGGCTCTCTCTCTCCCTTTCTCTTTAACACTGATATTTTTGGAATACATTTGGCTGTCTAATGGCTTTTATAGAGGCCTGCTTTGTTTTGGGTGGAAGCCTCCTAGGGCTTAATAATAAGACTGATATGAGCTAAAACTTTCAGCTTTAGAAAAGTAACAATAAATTATAAATTCCCTTAAATCCGGTCTGCAAGATGCCTTCTTCATATAATTGGACTCACTGGACTCACTTTTTTACACTCTGAGCTGCAATGGTTGGAAATTCCAATTTAGGATCATAGCCTATACTTTGTCAAGATAAATTGTTTTCCTTGGCTTAACTTTGTTTTGTCATCTAAAAACACGACATGTACTGTTTAGGTCACTACCATAATTGGATAATGTTCATTGGACCTAGTTGTCCCTGTCCTTCTTTGAGCTTTCCTTTAGGATGGCAACTCAGATAATTAAATGTGCATGGTGATTTGGTTGCAGCTAGATGGCCCAATTTTCTGTGTGTGTGCTCTGTCTTTTCATCTGGGTCTGTTCAGTTGCACTGGTCTCAGTGGCCTTCCAGTCAGAGCAATGCTAGCCCAAAGTGGTTTCACACTAGCAAGGGACTCTTAGGTGCTGGGCCCAGTGGAATCATGGCTGCTGATGCTATCATAACAGACAGTGGAGCGATGCATGTTGCTGGTGTTCCAATCGTGAACCCTTCAACTGTTGTTGTGTGGGAAGTCACACCTGGTCCAGGAAATGGATTCCAAGCAACTCCAAAGACAAGTGCAAGCCAGAGTGTCCTACCATCAATTAATCCTCCCAGTTGGGCAGGTTTTGCTCCTCTAGCTGCATATTTATTCAGTTGGCAGGAGTACTTAATGTCCGAGGCAAAGCAAGGGAAAAATCAGGCCGACCAAGATTTACGTGATGTTGTTTCTCTTCACTGCTTGCCTGTCTCAAACTTCTCTGCATATGTGAGTCCTGAAGCTGCAGCACAATCTGCAGCAACCACAACATGGGGCTCTGGGGTAACAGCTGTTGCATTTGATCCTACCTGCGGTGGTTCCGTGATTGCAATTGTTATAGTTGAAGGTGCTATTTGTTGTTGCTTTACCCTCAGATTTGGTCAATGCACTTTTATGCAATGCATCTGTGGTTTAAGTTATAATGATTATTATTTCAGGGCAGTATATGTCCCCTTATGATCCAGACGAGGGTCCTTCTATTACTGGTTGGAGAGTGCAGCGTTGGGAATCGTCTCTTCAGCGTGTTGTTCTCCATCCAATATTTGGAAACCCAAGTTCCAGTTTCGGTGGGCAGGCACCAATGCAAACGGTATGGCAATCTAAGGTTGATACAAGCATTCCTCCAACCAGTGATTTTAAATGCCACTTAGCAGGTACACCGGGACCGACCTATGATGTTCAGAGGCCATCTGATTCTGGCATTGAGAAGTTGAAGAAGGTCGTTTTTGACCCCTTTGACCTGCCAAGTGATATTAGAACTCTTGCTCGGATTGTATATTCTGCCCATGGTGGTGAGATTGCAATTGCTTTTCTGCGGGGTGGGGTCCACATTTTCTCTGGTCCAAACTTTGCACCTGTTGACAATTATCAGATCAATGTTGGTTCAACTATTTCTGCTCCTGCTTTCTCATCTACCAGCTGTTGTTCAGCATCTGTTTGGCACGACACTAAGAAGGACCAGACAATACTTAAAATGATTCGTGTTCTTCCACCTGCAATGCCTAATGGTCAAGTCAAAGCCAACCCGTCAACATGGGAGCGTGCAATTGCTGAAAGGTACAGTAGAGCCCTCGAGCATCTGGTATTGGTAAATTTGATGCTCCATAGTAGCTCTCATTGAAAATTTTTGTGCATGATTTTTATGGGTAGTTAATTATTTTGGCTGGAAGAGGTTACTGAATGAATATCTTTTTGGGGTCAGAGCAGGTTTTGGTGGAGCCTTCTGGTTGGTGTTGATTGGTGGGATGCAGTTGGGTGCACACAAAGTGCTGCTGAGTGTGGCATTGGTGAGAACTTTGAAATTCTTCAAAATTTTAATATGTTGATAACTATCCTACCTAGAGTCCTCACTGCCCGGTTTTCTTATATGCACATGAATCTTTGATCCATAATTATCATTTTGGCCTGATTGTTGAAACCTTTGAAACTGCATTTCACATCACAGAGTGCACTAGTTCTGGTGATATTTATGTGACATATTGCATGATGGAGTTTTCTGTTAGAATTAAAATCTTTTGATACTTATCCAACAAAAGACCCTCAGGGCGTGAGTAGTGATTACCCTTCTATACACCTGATTGTTGAAACCTTTGGAGCTGTGTTTTACAGCAAAAAGTGCACAAACCCTTGCTGTCTATGCAGCTGGTGATGGTTATATGACTAGTCACCTCTTTGTTGGTATTTACAAGTAAAATTATTTTTCTACTGTTGTATCTGCCATGAAATTCTGGAAAAGAAAGTGTAGTTCTCTGGAAGAACTTTTCTTAAAAAAGTATATTCCATCTTTTCTACTTCTTTGTTAACAAAATTGCAATGGTGTCCTTTAGTGGTACGTTTGACCAATTAACAATAGTTTCATCTTTGTGAATACAATTCCCAGTATCACTGAGAATGCTTGTGAAATTATGGTATCTAACAAAGACTGGATTATGGAACAAAGTTTATGCAATAGAAGAACATTTTCATTGCTGCATTTTGGACCTCTCTACCTTGAGCATTAATCTCAAGTGTGGATGAAGGAATTTGGCAATTGATTGGAATAAGAGGTGGCTATTCACGTTGGTGGATCATGTCCAGGTTCGGTGGGTCAATTTCGTATCATAATGGAAAACACACATAAAATTGATTGCAAATCATAAGTGGGTAATTGATTATATGGCAATGTCAGTTCGTATCATATTCATGTGATATTTGGATTTGATGTGTCATCTCAGTTCTTCTTCTGGTGTAATGTTATTGTGTTGTGCCTGGGACTGCTATTTGCTAATTGAGTTTGTTCCCCTTTCTGCTTAAGTGGGGATTACCATGGTTACCAGAGGGGGCAGGGGACGGTAGTGAGGTGAAACAATGCAATATTTACTTGATGTAGAATGTTTCTCATTATCTATCCACCAAAAAAAAAAAAAAAAAGAGGGGAAGAATCTATGGCCATCAAATTTTTTTGGGTAATGTTAGATTTTTATATTTTATATATTGAAAAGACAAAGAGATACAGCTAGGATGCACAAAAGAAAACCAAGTTAACTGTCCACACTCCACAAAAGAAAAGACACGTGGATCTATAACTTGGTGGCACAAAGAAAGATCACTGTACAACTAAAAAAGACAAAATATTCCTAGCTAAGACAAAATCAGAAGTGGGGCAAGGTCCCATGTGTCTCAAATTCCACTCTTTCCAAACGAAATAAACTACTACTGCTGGGATTTTCCTCCAAAAACCAGTGTTGAACTTTCTGAAGCCCTCCAGAAAATTCGTGTCAAGGGAACAGGGTTAACTGCTAGATTGATGTCTTGTTGATTTAATACATTTCTTCTGGTTTTCATACTTGACTTTGAGCACCTCAGGACTTTACGGAATCCATGCATTTGAATCGGAAGTAGAGTCACAGTCTTGGGCATCTTTACATGGGTGCACTAGGCTAGCATTTAGCTGAATTTAGCATGTTCAATTGCTCTAACGTTTGTTCTTGCTAGAGTATAAATTCTTTGAGAGGAAAGGTTTTCAGTTTTCATCTCAAAGAAAGAAATGTTGTACTATTATCGTTGTTGAATCTAAACATTGTACTATTATTGAATCTGGGACCTTGTCACCGCCTAGCTATTCCTTTATTGTAAAGTAAACTCATTGAGGCATGCAAATATTTACTTCCTTTCTTGTTTTTGTGTTATTAATAATTGATTTGAGGCAGGCCTCTAACGAGTGTGACTGTGCTCTTTTTTCAGTTTCACTTAATAGTGTCATTGCGGTTTTGGATGCCGATTTCCATTCTTTTTCTTCCATGCAACATCGGCAACAATATGGACCTGTAAGTTTCTTGATTTAGCTGCTGATACATTGATAATTACGTAATAAAATGTCGAGCTGTAGCTGTCTAGAGTTCAATTTGATTACTAATGGTTATGTAATCCTTTCTTTATTTTGATTGGTACTAAGACATGATCTAGCAAGGCCGACTGAACTGGTATAATGCAATGGTTGACCTTGTGGGAAGCTCTTGTGCTGCTTTCCTCACTGCTGTATTTAATTTTTCAAGGTGCAATAATGTGGAGAAAAATCTATTGTTCATCCGTAGACTAGAGATAAAGGGAGATGAACTGCATACGGAGGAATTGAACTTAAAATTTAGGATATGAATGTGAATTAACCCAGTGACAATGTCAGAGTTATTGTTGAAGGCATTTCCAAGGCCGGTGTTATGGATATTAAGAACTTTTTATTGGGTGAAGGTTAAAGGATTTCTAATATTGGAAGAAACTCTGACTGACATCTGATAATATACATCATGGAGTTGATGACTGAGATAAGTAATGAGAATGATTGGGAAGATCTTGAATTGGTTCTTTTTGGGGATGATTCTAAAGAGAACCTACTCCATATAGGAAATGTTGGAAAAAAGAACCTAAGTTTTTCTCCAAGTAATAGTTTTTAGATGCAATGAAGAGGAAAAACTAATTTGATTCTACTCATCAAATAAGTGTCCTGTTAATGTGTGGTCCTAGGGCACCCCTTAACATTTTCCACCTAATAGAACAAAAAGCTCATGCCTGCAACTTATATACATCATTGAGTGCACAAGGGTCTGACACTTGTATGAAATTTCTCGCAAAATCACATGCATCCTTACTGTATACATAAAATTGGGAGTGGCATATCATTAATAGCAACAAAGTGGTTATTTTATTTGAAAAATTTGTGCCAATTTCCTCTCTATCCACAATAGAATATGCGGGATATTTTGCTTACACATAACTCAATCCTATCTACTCCCTTTGACTGCACTAGCTCCTTTCAGCTGCTGCTGCCCCAGATCTAAAATTTCAAGTAATCCTATTTTATTTTCTGAAATGGTAATACCACGATTCATGCAGCCAAACAACTGAAGATAGACTTAGTTTTTCTTTTTCTTCTTGTACTAAATTCATAAAATGACAGAAAGAGAGTCCACAATTTTTTAGGTTATTTACTTGTCTATCCAAAGAAAACAACCTTTGCAAACAACAAGGCACTTCTTAGTATGGTTTTTGTTCCCCAAGTCACAGCTAGATCTGTCAGGATATGGAGGGAATATACAGAATAAACAAATAATTCCCCTACCCAAAAAATGAAAAAAATATAAAATAATTTAGCATTGAAGGCGCTATAATTATTTAAATCCTAATTATTCCATGCTATTCCATTTCCATGGAGAGGGGAATCAGTTTATTTTCAAAGAGCCATCTCTATGTATATTATACATCAAGAAGAGTAACTTGCAAATTTGAAGATGAGTCTATTTATGTGTCTAGTAGTTCTCATTTGAAGAATGATGGTGCCTGAAATTTATTCAAAATAAAGGTACAAGCTGATGAGTTGTATAATGGAACTGTTATATGAGAGGGGATTCAGTTTATTGTATAAATACCAACCGAGGAACTCTATGAAGGCTAAACAATTAATTGTACTTGTTTCACATGCAGAGCCTTGACAGGATAAAATGCAGGTTACTGGAAGGTACAAATGCTCAAGAGGTTAGGGCAATGGTTTTAGACATGCAAGCCAGGTTGTTGCTGGATATGCTGGGAAAAGGGATAGAGTCAGCTTTGATAAACCCTTCAGCTTTAGTGCCTGAGGCATGGCAATTATCAGCAGATATGCTAGTCAGCATTGATGGCTCTGTTGAACCAGCTCTTGTTCCAAGCATCCAGGTTCTTAATTATTATTTATTTTTGTTTGGCGGCATGCATATGTCCTAGTATGTAATATGCATCATATCTTTTTTAATTACTATTGTTTTGAGTTTCATGCTGTCCCGTTAATCAGGCTCATCCAATAGTTTATCAATGTGGCTTTGTTTTTGTTGCTGGATATGATTATTATGCCCAGGCTGTATTTTGCACATGTCTGCCCTTCCATGCGTGTGTGTATCTGTAGTTTTTGCTTTTATATGATTTCTTGTGCTTGCCTTCTGAGTAGAACTTTCAATCCACAGAGTGGGCATATTTTCCATTTTTTCCCTTTTATCTCCTGGGCATTGTTTTTAAGCTGAAATTCTGCATATATCTGCTTTAGTGAAAAGAGACAGCTTAGATTAGTAACTGGGTCATCCTTTGTGTTAAATTATGATATTTGTCGGCCTCTGCTTCTGTTGTTTCATTTCTTTCAACATTGCACAAAGGATCATTTGCTAATGTATTCTTACAGGCCTACGTTGATGCCGTTCTTGACCTGGCTTCTCACTTTATTACTCGTCTGCGGAGATATGCAAGCTTTTGCCGTACATTGGCTACACATGCTGTCAATGCTGGTTCAGGAAGCAATCGGAACATGGTGGCAAGTCCAAATCAAAGTTCAGCCTCCCCTGCTACAAGTCAGGGTAAGTGTGCGCATTGCTCTTTTTAGTTTTTAAATTATTTAGCGTTTGATGCTATCTCTTTTTCTAATATTATCATCAAGCTGGTTGGGGACTTTGGAGTGGTGCAATCGATTCATAATGATTAATTTTGGTCTCACTTAAACAACGGTGCATGTAATCAGCTCTCATTACATTCAATGTGTCTTAAGGATAGGGTGCTGTGCTTGATGCACCGTAGGGTTCTCTCTCAACAATGGGAATTCAACAAGAACAGATTAGAACAGGTCACTTACTTGCACTTTAGGTAGAAATCTTGCAAAGCAATTTGCCAATAGGCACTTCACAAGCCAACTTGCAGCAGAAAGAACCTTTCTGCTCAAGTCTTCCACTTCAACAAGTAACCAACTTCCTAACTAACTAATGATTCTCCTTGGCAACTATTTATAGTATTTCTAACTTTTACAATTACTATTCTGCCCCTATCACTTAACAGAACAAACAATACAATAGTGCAATTCACAAGACACCCCATGACTCTGTACGGACACACCATGCAGCAGCACGCACACCCTACATCACACACCACAACCCACACATACACACAACACAACACACTACAAACTGCACAATACACAACACATATGCACCACAACCCACAGGCACAACACGACACACTACAAACTGCACAATACACACAACACGTCCCTTAGCGTCTCTTGTTCACACGGAGTAAAGGCTTATAAGGAGTAGGGGTTGTATTAGTGCTG
The DNA here is from genome assembly GCA_024138015.1 of Lumnitzera littorea. Classification (NCBI taxonomy): domain Eukaryota; kingdom Viridiplantae; phylum Streptophyta; class Magnoliopsida; order Myrtales; family Combretaceae; genus Lumnitzera; species Lumnitzera littorea. Next base: position 95,066,693 of record JAMXBB010000011.1, read on the forward strand.
ATGCCCCATTATCTTGAATAGTCATTTCAAATGGGATTTCCTGGTCAGTAGTTGTCTTCTCTTGGTTGAGACACATGAGATTATTTCTTAACAAACTGAAAAAGTGAGGTTGTTTTCTATTTTTACAGCAGGGCAAAGCGGAACTGCAAGTTCTACTGGGAACACAATGCAAGCCTGGGTACAGGGTGCCATTGCCAAGATTAGTAGCACATCTGATGGATCATCCAATACAACTCCTAGCTCCATCAGTGGTCCATCACCTTTTATGCCTATCAGCATCAACACAGGAACTTTCCCTGGAACACCAGCAGTTAGACTGATTGGTGACTGCCATTTCCTTCACAGATTATGCCAACTGCTTCTTTTCTGTTTATTCTTCCGGCGGACACAACTACCCCGCTTTGCTGGTGGTACCCAAAGAAATAATGATGCAATTGGGCCAAAATCCCAGCCCAATGCCCCAGGTAAATTGGAAGAGATCAGTTCTGTCCCCACAAAGCCAACATCAGGTGTAGCCAGGCCTGATGAAGGTCAGGCAGCACGAGGTGGTCAGCTTGCAGCTGGGAGCAAAGGAGCAGAAGAAGGTGCTCCTGGTAAGTCGAGATTGGGATCAGGTAATGCTGGTCAAGGATACACTTTTGAAGAGGTAACAGTTTTCATTTCAATTGTTATGGTTGCCTCTTAATGGACATTGCTTCAAGTCCAAGATTTTATTCTGTGTTGTCTTAAGATTTCGCCAGATTTCCAGTGGAAGAACTCTTTTGTTTTTTTTTTTTTTTTTTTGGGATAAAATAAATTTATTATCATCATCATCATCGTCATTATGATTTGGATAAGCACTTGTATCAGTGTTCCTATGCTCATAGTCATCAGTCAATTTAAAAGCTAAAAGGCTGGTTTCAACTTATTCATAGGAAAACCCTGAACCACCAAAAAGATAAAAATTTAAAAATAAATTTCATTTTTTGTTTTTTTGAGTGGGTTGATTGATGGTGTTGCCGGTTGCCATTTAAGGTATTATATCTGTTTAGTTTGCAGAGTTCAGTTGAAAAGCCTAGATTTGGCAATTGACATGAACCAAATACTAACTCATTTGCAGGTGAGGGTCCTTTTTCTCATACTCAGGGATCTGTGTGTGCGGACAGCTAGCCTAGGACACCCATTGCCTGTTTCACAGGTTGGAAGCAGCAGCATACAAGTGCGGTTGCATTACATCGATGGCAACTATACTGTTTTGCCAGAGGTCGTGGAAGCATCCCTTGGCCCACATATGCAGGTAAGTTTTGTGCAGATTTGAAATGATTTGCTTTCCGTGTCTTCCAGTGGTAATTTGTTCAGCTGTTATGTGATATGTCAATCATTTCAATAATAACAAATATGTGGGATTTTTTGGATTTTTTTTTGGGGTAAGGTGAGAAATTTCATTTCAAAACAATTTGTACTTGGGGATTGTGTAAAGAGAGCACACAAGATACCTATGAAACCGAACTAAGTATTTTCAAGAAATACGAAATAATACTTAGCTCGATTAAATGGCCATATCAACTTTAAGGTGCTCAGTTATTACCTAAGCGATAGAATACCGATTTAAAAAGGATGTCTACAGAAGAAGTTGCATTCTCTACTCTTCTTTTGTTTCTTTCCTTCCAAATGTATAGCATCCAGTAGTGAAACTCTTCTTTTGTCTTGTATTAGGCACACTCAACCTTACCGATTGCATAAGAGGATACTTGTGACCAAGAAATAGTATTCTCAATTCTCTCATAGCTGCTTAGCATAATCACAACAAAAAAACATTAGTTATGTGATTCTTGACTACTCTGACAAAGAAAACATCTATTAAGGTCAACAATCCCTTAAGAGGCCAGCTTATCTAGGGTGGTTAGTTTTTGAAGGAGTGCCATCCATAGGACAAATGCATGCTGGGGTATTATTTATTTATGCCATACTAAAGAAAACCATCCCACCCTTGGTTTCATAGGCCTGAACAGAATGTATGTTGATTTGATAGACAACACTCTAGATTCATTTGATTTCCAAGCGATCGGCCATGTCTTGATCTGGTTTCAAGAGGCCAAGGGAGTTTATAAGGGAGCTCCATCTCTCTCCATTTGGCCAAGTCCACTCCTTACCTGCAATGAAGGTATCCAACAATGTCTTTAGGATAACCTAAGGTTATACTAGCTTGGCTCCCCATCCAATCAACAAGGGGGCCTCTAGGATGCCTCTTGTCAAACCATAAAGAAATGAGTTTTCCATTCCCAACTTTCTACTTGAGAAGCTGTTTAGCTAAATCTTTAGATTGAAGGATTTTCCTCTAAGCCTATGAGGTGTTATTAGGAATTTTGATAGACCATAAGTTTTTACCCCTCAACAACTCTTTCCCAACTACCCTAAAGTGAAGAGTCTTCATCCATGCATAACATGCTTCAACTGGGCCACTTTGTTCCACAACTTTATGTCTATAATACCCAAACTACTTTCCTTTTTTGGCTTACCTTGGCTTTGACGCTTGTACCCTTACTCATTCTAAAAGAAGCTTTTCATTTTAGATTCAATAAAAGAAAGAATGCTTCTAGGGAGAATGAATATCATAGACCAATAAATTTGAAGAGAGAAGAGGATGCTCTTAAGGAGTTGTAGACGACTAATATAACAACGGAACTTACTTGTCCAATGGTTGATCTTAGCCGTGAACTTCTTGACTAAATCCAAACAATTATTCTTGGAGATATTTGTTGAAGGAGGAGGCACACTCAAATATTTGAGAGAGAGAGATCCCACCTAGAAAAGAGATGTCTCCTAATGCTTGAGCTCATCCCACTAAAAGAAAGTGTGGCTTTTCTGTGGGTGGGTTGGCTTTAAGGCTTCAGAATACTTGGAATTCATGTAGGCCTTATTAAAAGTTCCATCATGCAGAGGTCTCCTTTTGCAAAGATATGGATATCATCTGCAAAGCACAAGTGGTTGAGCTTTCCTTTCTTGCATCTCCAATGAAATTTGAAGTCCTCCATCTCTCTTTTTTCTTTCATGATTACTGGTAAAAACTTTCATTATCAAAACAAACAAACAAGGAAAGATGGGGTTGCCTTGTCTTAGGCCTTTGGAAGCCGCAAAGTATCCTACAGTTCCCCATTAATACTAATGGAGAACATAGCAGACGGTACATAGGCTATGATCCAATGGATGAATTGGTTGGGGAAATTGTATTCTTCTAAAAGATATTTAAGAAAACTCTATCTTACATTATTGTAAGCCTTTATAAGATCTACTTGATGGCACATTTGGAGCCATAATCCAATGGATGATTGGTTGGGGAAACCGTATACCCCTAAAAAGTACTTAAGAAAACTCTACCTTACATTATCGTAAGCCTTTATAAGATCCACTTGATGGCACATTCGAAGCCCTTTCTATTAGTGTGGTATCCTTTGAGCAGTTTTTAAGTTATAAGGATGTTATTCACAATTCTTCTGCATTGATGAAAGTTGTTTATTCTTTACTCTCCAAAGAAGGCACCATAATCTTTAATCTCTCGGCTAGGATCTTAGAGATACACTTGTATGCCATATTATAGCATGCTATGGGCCTGTAATATGAGAAAGATGAAAGGTTTTCCTTTTTGGGGATCAAAGATAGTTAAGTAGAGTTTGCCTTTCAACAGCCTTCAAGATGCAAAAAAATCCTTAATAGCCACATATACATCCTTTTCTATCATTTCCCAAGTGTCACGAAAGAGATATGCTTCATATCTATCTGGACTTGGAACTTTATCCTTAGCCAAGGACTAGAGAGAGTGCTTTATTTCTTCATTAGAAACAGGGTTCGCTAACATGTCTATATCTTCCCACCTGATATGTCTTAAGATTTAGGGAGCCAAACCTCGAAAAATCTATATCTCGAATAGAAGGATTGGATAACAAATTTTGAAAATAGTTAACAGCCATAGACTTGATACTTTTAAGAGATGTTACTCTTTCTCTTTGGTCATCAACAATGGATGTAAAATTGTTTTTGTACTGATGTTGCTTCAAGAGATTATAAAAATAAACGTTATTTTTGAACCCCAATTTAATCCTAGTGGATCTAGATTTTTGCCTCAAGGAGGACTCTTCTAATGCATTCAACACATAGTAGTTTGAGAATAGAGATTTCTTCATAACCCAATCAGCTTCAGCCGGGTGCAACTTGTTTCTTTCTTGAATTCTGCTAAGCTCTCCTCTAGCATGCATGACTATCTTTGAAATATCAGAAGTGTGTGCATAATTAAGGCTTTTTAAGGAGCTTTAGCTTCTTGTACAGCTTGAACATAGCAGAACCTGTAACATCGACTTGCCAAGCATCTTTACCTGTCTATAGGAATGAAGGATGCTGCTTTTAGAAGTCTAAATACTTGAAAAAGGATTTCGTTCCGATGGAAGAAGGGGTAGACAGATTCATCACTAGAGGAATGTGATCCGAAATACCTAGAAGCACACAAAAAACCTGTAGCTTCGAACAAAGCATATAGACACAAGGGATGCCATGGTCAATAAAATGGCCATCAAAAGCTCAAGATGTACTATTGTGAAATATTAGATGGATTCTCCCATTATCTCTCTTGCATCTACTATGGTATAGATGATATTGTAGATGGCTTGCAAGAGATTTCGTGGAAGTGGTGCGAAGAACCATTTATTTTCTCCCTTTTCCATTTCTTCTCTATCGTGGATGACTTAGCTATCTGCCAACCCTAAAATATTTTGATAGAGATTTATTAGTTGGAAAATAAATCATTTCTTTCTTTGGCACAACTAAACATAGTGCTAGGACTTGGATGCAAATCTATATTATTTGCCATTTGATGTCAACTTTACTGCAAGTTAATCTGTTTAACTAGCATTTCTTTCATAACCTCTTAAATAAGCTGGATTTAATTGTCTAGGTGTTTGCTTTGCTCAAGTAGAATTTTCAAAGAATAGGTTTATAATTGAAGATCCCTAGACTATGTTGGAAATTAGTCAGATTTGTTTTATGTTGTTTTTATGGGGAGACCATTCGTCGTCTTTCTTTTTATTCAATTTTTGTTGGGAATCCTACAGAATATGCCCCGGCCTAGAGGTGCAGATGCTGCTGGATTGCTCCTCCGTGAATTAGAACTTCATCCACCGGCTGAGGAGTGGCACCGCCGAAATATGTTTGGTGGCCCATGGTCTGATCCAGATGATATGGGTTTGGCAGATGAGAGCCCAAAGACTGGAGGCTGTGCAGGTCCACTTGATGCCGATTTGTTGGACCACTGTGATGTTTATTCTGGAGTTCCCAGCCTTTGGCCAAGAAAGCGTAGAATGTCAGAGAGAGATGCTGCTTTTGGCTTGAATACTTCCGTGGGCCTTGGTGCATATCTTGGCATAATGGGGTCTCGGAGAGATGTTATTACAGCTGTCTGGAAGACTGGTTTGGAAGGAATCTGGTATAAGGTATGGTGAAGTTCCTCTCTAGCATCCGTCTTTTTTCTATTTTATTTATTATTATTATTATTTCTGCTTCAGTAGCATTATATTATAGCCCTAACGACCATCAGTTCACTAGATCAAGCTCCTGATGCAATTCTTATAGTTGAGATGCATCTCACTTTCCATTCCTTTATTATAGGGGAATTTAATTGGTGAGAAATAGATCAGAATTGGTAGTCTAGGCAATATTTTATTGATATTTTTTTTTGTATAAAATCGAGTATTATTATTATGATGTTCCCTATCCAAGCAAAGGGATCATCGAGTCATTATTTATTTAATTGATGTAAAGCTTCAATTTTATATCCAAGCAAAGGGATCATTGAGTCATTATTTATTTAACTGATGTAAAGCTTCAATTTTATCGATTAATCCTTTCTTTTATGTGAAATTTAATTAAATATTTTTTTTAAATAAAAGATTATTCTGCCATAATTATTTTGTTGGTAACACGAGGTTCATGGTTTCGGACTTCATCTGCAGTTGGTTGATTGGGTTTGTTCTTCAAATGCCTCTGCGTATTTTGTTCCGAGATATCTTTAGTTCCTCTGCCATAAGTTGGATGCATAACCAATTTATGGGTTATCAAAATACAGTATTCCTTTGCCATAATAGGCTTACAACATGGGTGGTTTTAGTAGATGGTATGAGTAATGCCAAATTAAAACTTTTAACTTTTGTTGCTTCTGATGTAGTGCATGAGATGCCTGCGGCAGACTTCAGCTTTTGCTTCACCAGGGGTGACAAATCCAACAAATCAAAATGAACGGGAGGTTTGGTGGATTAGCCGATGGGTCAATGGCTGCCCAATGTGCGGTGGAGCATGGGTTCGTGTTGTGTAATTGTCTTTTAAGCTTGTCTGATGTTTTTGTTTCCTAGCTGTCTTATACTATACCTTGTATATCATTGTACAGTTGTATTTTGGAGGAATCATGATTGGGAAAGTACGGCTAGGTATCATCCTAACGGTAGTGGCGACTAGGCTACAGTAATGACATCGGCATTATGTAGATGAACTGGACAATTATAGATAGCACTGATTGTATGTAGAATCGGGTGTATTTTTCTTTTTCGATATATAGGAAACGAAATCCATATGCGGTCAAAATTAATTTCTTTCTTTCTTTCTTTCTTCTTCTTCTTCTCTTTTTAGTTTTATTTATTTAATTTTTCCTTTCCTTCTCTCTCTATATGCTACTCCCAATATCCTACATGTTAGAAGATGGATCTAATTATAGATGCATCCGATTTATCATACCTTGTTTTATGCCTGTATCCTAGTCAGTGTTCTCGACTAAGTATAGCGAGACCTAGCCTTCTTATTTTTACTAGGCATCACGAGCCAGGCCCTTAGTATCGCACCATTCTTGACAAGCCCTTTCTTAACGTGCACCGATTGGGTTTGACATGTAATTTACTCGGCTGGACTCAGAACCAAGTATATTTCCACTGTATGCTAGATGAGTCTGAGAGCTTTAAGTGAGGCCTTGTGGATTAAAGTAATTGCTTTCGGATCGTGAAAAGAGTCATTAGATGAATTAAGTAGGGGCAATGCTCATTGGCGAAATGCAGAGGTAAAACTGTTTAGATCAACATGGAAAAAAGGTTGGAAGTGAATGGTGGGGGGTGAGAGAGATTTTTGGGCCAAGCACCAGACTTCTATTAACTAGTAGTAGTAACCTTTTTATTTCTACTAATTGCTTTCGGGATATAGGGGTGTTGAAAGTTCTGCAGTTTGGTTGTTTTCGTAATTATGAGTTCCGAACACAGTGCTCCAACTTGAACATGGTTACGCGTCTCTCTCTCTTACTTTTAGGGAGAGAATTTCCTCTCAACGAGTGGCCCCACACTAGTTGTGGTGTGAGAGTTTTTTAGAATATTCTTCTCTTTCTTTTCTATCCTCCTTGCTCATACTTTTCTGCATGATTCTTCTCGTTGAAACTCGCATCCATGGATTACTGTACTAAATAATTAAGCCAGTTGGATTCATATTCTATATACACATACACTGTTATATTGTGTTTTTATTGTGAAGTACGTCTCAAAGTGCTGATTTGGTACTGGTTCAAGGCATGATCTCATAATTTGTTCATCGTAATTATCATCACTTTGTATCACGTTTTAATCCATCTTTTGCATTACATATTTGTTTCTTATTTGATGTTAACTTGGTGTTTTGTTTGTCGATCGTCTTAGCCTGGTTTTTTTTTCCCGAGTCTTCTTTATTCGATCTGTGCTCTTTTTGTCTTTCATGGAATTGAGTCCTTCTTGATTCTCCTCCTGGTCAGGGTGTCTTTCTTTGTTCTTCGCTTTGGTCTTTGCATTTCGATCTATTATCAGTTTGCTCGTGTCTTCTCGATATTAATTTCAGGTACGCCTGTTTTGCAGTCTAATGGTAGCAGCAGCTAGCTCCAGCAGGGTACTGCAATATTCCAATAACTTTGAACCTGGAGAAGCCATAGATCTTGAAGAAAATGCGGAGTTATTGAATGGGAGAGAATATCTCATGGTAGGAAAAATATTTGTAGAAAAATCATTAAATAGAGTTCGTGTCGTCTTTGGGGTATTTTCTAGTAAAAATTGAGTTTACGTGTTGGGTAAGCTGGCAAGATAGAATACTTTAAGGGAATCTTGGAGAGTAAGGAATGCTTGAGATCAATAGATACACTTAAATATGCAAAGCGTCAAATAGTTTATTATTAGGTGGTGATTTGGCATTTATAGTTGATTGGCGTTGACAATTGAAAAGCAGTTTGTCATGCTCTAAAAAGGTGAAGTTGTAACAGTTTCGTTGTGTGAATCATCCTAAAATAGAAACTGTTTTCACAGCTACTATTTTAGACCTAATTCATATCAAACATACTTGATTTTATCCCTTTAAAGTGTTCAATTCAATACCTGTTTAATATAAATTTGTGAAGTAATCTTTTGAAATAATTTGTAATAATAAACTTTTCATTTAACCTTATAAAAAAGTAGTAGTAAATCCTATAGGTATTTATCACTTCATATACAGACTAAAATATTTAAAACTATTAAGCCTTCTGAAAAGTTTTATATAGTTTTTCTTAAAAGATAAAAAGTTAATATTAAGGATAATAATCGGCAATTTCTTGTTGTATCTCGCTTCCTGTCTCAAGTTACTAGGGTTCTGGTATTAGGTAGGTACTTATAAGCCATTTAGAATCTATAAAACAAACTATAGGGAAATAAGTGATAACTTAGTCAATAAGTAGGGGTGGAGATAGAAGCATGCATTCAGTACATCACAATCAGGGTTATCAATCAAGTTGGGTAGATGCAATATCTGTATAAGTAAATACTATTGCATGATGTTATCCAATCCGTCGTGAGATCAGAGAAATTTTACCGACTCTAATTCGGATTGAAGAGGTTGACATCATATACTCACGGATTGAAACTAAATTGGGATTTGTGCAATAGAGAACACTCTCCTCCCATGACAATCTTCAAATTATGGCCTCCAACCTTACGGTGATTTTCTCTCCTGTTACTTAGTTTGATTAAGGGTAGAGAAATGACCATTTCAGTTATTTTTGTCGAAAAAAGTCTGTATTTGACTCGAGAATCTTAATTATTACCCTTAGTGAGTTGCGATGCATATCAAATTAAATATTAAGCTAAGTTTGAGGTAGTTCATGTTTTCAGGATGAGTAATTAAGCTCGATCAATTGAGCTCAAACAATTCAATAATAATATTTATAGAACAATCATATTATGGAGCTCAGCTCCCATCACATCATATCATAAAACCTAACAACAAGCATTGCATATGCACAAATAGTTAACTACAATCATAAGTCAATACATATCAAGGTTTCTAGATATTTTGAAATAATATTCTAAAATACGATAAAACATTGATCTCACTTATTTGTTCTAACGCTTACAACAGAAAACTTAGGTCGTCAACTATCTAATCATCAAAGAGTCCTATATACATAAAAACTAAATTTAGTTTTCGTAATAGTTATGAAGACATTAGGATCTTATCTAAAGTATATTATAATAATAATATATTTTTTTATTATATAAGTCAAATTAAGTTATTACTTATTCATAATATACATAATTATATTATTATACATAATTATATTAGATTGTATCGAAATATACTTTTAATTGATTAAATCATGTTTCGATTACGGTGAAGTTATAGTAATACATAAAACTAGTTATATTATAAAAATATAGGTTATACTACCTAAGTTTATTTGATTTTAGTAAAATAGTATTGTTGGGCTCGTACAGACTCAGCGACACGTATTACGAATCCCATTTCAAAGAGGATTTTTAATGGATTGTTCGAGTTTTTAATATAGTTATACATATCTACCTGAATATTATTGTATTATATATATATATATTATGTTATTAAATTGTATTTTACCTAATTTGTTAATATAATTCATAATATAAGTGTTATCTAACTTTAATATTCCTATAACGTTTTCCGGTTATTAAAATATTATTAAATATATTAAAAAAATATTTTTTTATCCAATTTGACCAGTGCACATATAGATAGTTTTTATTCAACTATTTATTGCATTTTAACCTATTATTATTAAAAATACACCTTCATTTGTAAATTATACTATTTTAATATGTAAATTTGTAGTAATTAGCTCGGTTCAGTAAATAATTCTCCGAAAATTCCTATAGGCTCCTAAAAATAGTGGAATTCAATCATCACTTAGTTTTGTGTTATTGATTCATCGCCTATATATTCGAAATTATGATTTTATCCCTAAATTACACTTAATTATCCAAATATGATTCTTTTTGTACAAAATTATTTTGAACCTATCCTAACATCATTATACTTCATTACAAATCAGTATAGGTCAATTTCACCAGTTAATTTCATAAATCCTATTTATTTAACATTTTCAGCGTAATTTCAAGCTATTTTTAGGCCAAAAAATACAATAAATATTAAAATATTCAAATAAAAAATTAGGCTTCATAGAAATTATCTATATATCATAAGTATCTTATACAAAAATTTTGAGTTACAAACTACATCATTTAGTGTATTTATTTTGAATTTTAAATTTCGGATGAATAATACATTTATTAAGCAAGTATATTAAATATTCCTAATTTTGTAAAAATAAATTTACGAAATGAAAGTACATATAAAACAACCTAGTAATTAATTTTTTCACATTTTTCCTAATTAATTTAATAATTTTTAAAAAATAGAGCAAAAACTTAAAATTTGAGTTCATCGGATCTCCAATCATCATTGGCTGGAGAGGGGTTATTGGCTGGCTTAGTCAGTGGTGGCTCTACTAAATGGCGGTAGGGCTCTATGTCAGGTCATCGTATGATCAAGGAACTGCTTTAGCTTGGTCCTTACTTTGTTTTTAGGGAAATTTTTTCTAAAATGTTTTTATTTACTAAATTTTTCTCTTCGATTTTCTTTAGTTGTTTTAGGTTCTAGAGTTTTTAATGTATGTCCTGGAATTGCTTTTATACTAGTTTAGGTAGCTTTTAGATTCATCACTTTAGTCTACATAAGAATGCCCTGTAATTTTGTAGCACATTTCAAGTTAGTTGGTTAAATTTTAGATAAGTTTAGGTTGATTTTTAATGAATTTATTAATATTTTATATAAATTACATTAATATTTAGTATATTTCTTAGTATACGTGTATATATCTTATGTATATATATATCACGTATAGTATATAACTATACTTATATAATTATGTTTCTAACATACCTTTTATTTTTAAGGTATGTTTCTTAGTTATTTTTATGAATTTAACACATAATATATTTATTTACACAATTTAAGGTTAATTTATGGGGTATAATTATTATTTATACTAGGTATAGACACATAATTTTTGCCCCATTCATAGTTTTTATTTTTATTTTTATTACAAAAAAGGGTCCTAATTCAAAAAGATAATAAAAAATAATAAAAATTAACAAATAATGAAAATACCAAAAAAATAAGAAAAGGAAAAATTATAAAAAAAATTTCGTAGATTTTTAGGAAGTAGTTTATATTAGGAATAATTAGTTTTAGTTTTAGTTTAGTTAAAAATTTTAGTTTAGAAAATTATATAGTTTAAATATAATTTAATTGTAATGAATGTCAAAACACAGGCTAACGGCCTAACGAATAAGTAGCGGAGTATTTAAGGTGGATTTAGTTGTAGGTCACGGGTTCGAGTCTCAGTAGGCATCTATATTTTTATTTTTCTGTCTTTGCAGAAGCAAGATTTAAAATCGGATTCATATATAATCAAATCATATGAATATTAGTTAAATCAGATTTGAATTAAATTTGAATCTAATTTAATTAACGAATTAGATATAATATGATATGATATGATTTGGTTAGACTATATAAACACTTTACGTAGTCAGAAAAGAAAACAAAAAAAAAAAAACAGAACAGAAAAGAATAGGAGCCTCTGCAGAAACTAGCAACTCGCCACGGCCCTTGCTGTGCTCCTTCACGCAGTTAGAAAAGAAAGAAAAAAAAAACAGAATAGAAAAGAACAGGAGCCCCTGCAGAAACTAGCAATACGCTACGACCCTTACCGCGCTCCACGAACAGCACAACTCTAGCGAGTCCTCGACCGATCAACAAGTCCGTCAAATGTCGCCTGTCCTCACATAGCTGTCGCCCATCTACTGTCGCAATTCCACGGTCCCATGTCCTGCAGACGAACAGAACAGCAGCACAGTGGACAGTAGCGAAGACAGCAGCGCATCAGACAGCAGCGAAAATAGTAGCGCAGCGGAATCAGCGAACAGGACAGTAGCGCAGCGGATGGCAGCAAAAACAGCAACGCAGTGGACATCAGCAAACAGGATAGCAGTGCAGCGGATGGTAGCGAAAACAATAGCACAGCGGACATCAACAAACAAAACAGCAGCGCAACAGACGGCAGACGAATAGAATAGCAGCACAACAGACAACAGCAAAGACAGCAGCGCAGTGAATGGCAGCGAAAACAGCAGTACAGCGGACAGCAGCGAACAAGACAGCAGTGCAGCAGACGACAGCAAAGACAGCAGTACAGCAAACAGCAGCACAGCGGACAGCAGCGAACAAGACAGCAGTGCACCGGACAGCAGCGAAAACAGCAGCATAGTGAACATCAGCGGACAGAATAGCAGCGCAACAAACAAGACAGTAGTGCAGCGGACAGCAGCGAAAATAGCAGCGCAGCGAACATCAGTGGATAGAACAGCAGTGCAGCGAACATCAGCGAACAGAATAGCAGCACAGTTGACATCAGTGAACAGAACAGCAGCACAGTAGACATCAGCGAACAGAACAGCGACACCAGACGGACAACAACGACACCAGGCGGACAGTAGCAACACCAGGCGGACAGCAACGCTAGGTGAATAGCAGTACGTTCTGTACAACAGCATTACAGCACACGATTTAGCATTGGCCGTCATGTCTTCACGCTCGATGAACCAACACCAACACTTCACCGATTAGCCCAAGTTAGATTCGGTTTTGATTATTTTATTTTATTTATTTATTTGTCTCTTTATTTATCATTATAATTTCATTAGTTATTTAGTTAAGTTTATGATATGATAGGTAGATAGATATATGTGTATGTATTTATATGCTTAGGTATATTTTTAGCATTATGATTTTAGGATTTTCTCACTTAGAAAAATTTATTTTGTAAATAAATAAAAATAAAAAATAGAAATCCCGTTTTAAAAAATAGAACTTTTAGAGAGTTTTTATAAAATAAAAATAAAAAACTTAGTGAATTAAGGCTCTTTTAGAGTTTTCTTTGAAAAACTAAATTGATAATAACGTGAACTCAGTCGGTTTTCAAAATTAAAATCAATCAATACACTAAATATTTTTTGAAAGAACTACGATCGCCTGATCTCGGTTAGTGGGTATATAGGCAGTTTCGGGGTGACGATAAAATCTGTAGAAACTTAGGTTCTTTTTTTCTTTTGATTTTTATTTATTTTTTAAATATTATAATTAGAAAAATGATTCTAATTTCGACAAATAAATAGTGGTACCCGTTAAGGTTTAATAGGTTCGCCCCTGAATTCGGAACCCTCTAGTTCTTTGTTAAAATTGAAATCAAAGACTGGTAGCTAAATCATAATCAATCCACCCAATTGATTACGGTTTCTTTTTATTTTCCCGACTTCGGTCGAGTAGCGACTTAAAAAATTATTTTCAATAAAAAAACCGGAATTTCTCAATTTCTTTAGTCGAGGATTAATATTAAATGGGTTAGGGTTTAATATTAATTAGGAAATGGGGAAATTAATTTTAAATAGAAAATCGAAAATCAGGCTCGACACTAGGTATACTCATAAAAATACGTGTATATTTATTGAATGACTCATGATCTCATCTGTTGAATTATGATGATGATCAAGGGCTAAAATCAATCCCTTCCTTTTAATAAACTTGAGATAGGCCTCCTTTATGAGCTTAAGTCCAAATGGTTTTATTTTGTTAGTGTGAGTCAAGTTGAAAAAGGTTGGATTAGATGAATCGATCTAATAGATCTTACTTCAAGCCCGCTATGTTAAAACTTCTTTGATCATCCTAGTAATTTATGGGTTTGGTTTCTTGAGTCCTATTATCTTAGTTCAAGGAGTCAAATTCATGTAATCCATGAGCTTGAAGCCTAATATTGAATTCAATCCTCTATAGTTATAAATTTTGCATACTTGGAGATTAAAGGAAGGAAAAAAAATTAGATGTGAAAATCTCTAGAGGACTTCAAAAGAGTGTGGTAATTTAATTGAATGTGTATGGCGTAATGGTCAAGAAGAAAAAGACTATAAACCTTAATGTTAGGCTAAGTGACCGTATGATTGAACTTAGTATACAAAGTTTAGGTCAATCGGTTAAAGGATCCGATCAAACCTTAATTATAAATTATAGTTAGAAATATTAGTAAAAATGACCCCATAAACTTGAATTTAAGAAAATAAGTAATAAAATAAGAGACTATAAAATTTTTAAAAATTATCGAAAAGACGAAAAGTGCAATCTAATAACTAATAAATTACTAGAGACAGATTATATGTACACTAAAAATCATAAAATGACTTAAATAATAATTATGAATGTTTACTTGTATTCTACATGTATTTACGTATAGATAAAAATACTCGAAATTACCTAAATTGCTTGAAATTAGTTAGAAACTTATTAAATAATTAAATAAAATTATAAAATAATTAAGGAAAAATCAGAAAAAAAGAGGAATAGGGAATGACCTAGATTTGGTCGTGCCAAGTCAGGAATTAAAGAAGAAAAATTAACCAATAAAAAACAAGCAATACAAAAGGCAAATTGGAAGAGATTTGAGCATTGTCTTATCTAATTAATGCATAATAATTAATGCATAATAATTACTACAAAGCTCTATAAATAGCAAGAAAAATTACAGAACTTATTTGGACAGTTAGAAGCTTGGAAAAATTGAGAGCATTGAAATTTAGAGAAAAAAATTAGTGTTTTAAAAATTTACCCCAAATTTGTGCAGAGGGAGCAAGAAGGCCGAACTCACACACGACCACCACCTGGAACCGAACCATTACCATCACCACCACCCCACTCCAAACCTACCACTTGGACCGCTCGACATACCTAAACCGGTGTTAGAGGCCAAAAAGCCATCAGATTATGTGAGTTTCACATCTTTTTCAATTTTGTAAAATTTCTTAAAATTATTTATTTTACTTAGAAAATTATGAAATTTATTATTCTGAGGTTTTATTATATGTATATTTATGGAAAAATAGTGATTAAGTTTAATCACGTTTGTAAATATAGGTTTCTTAAGAAATTAAGCAAAACCGAGTATGATTAGAATTATAAATAAATAGGTTTAGGAGTGTAGTTTGGAGCTCAAATTTTTTCTGTAGAATGCTTAAGTGATTTAGAACAGTACTATGAAGCCATTTTTTTAAAAATTAATTTTTGAAAATTTTAAATAATTTTTTAGCCCTAAAATGATAAAAAAAATTAGGTAATTTTGGGTTAATTAGGTGATTAAGTGATTAATTACTGATTTAGATGATAATTAGATGTTTAAGGATGTTAATATTTGATATGGAAACCTAATCCTAGTTTTTGGAGTGTTAAGTGTAATTAATATAGGAGTTATGTGGTAATTATAGGAAATTTGAAATATGTGGAATTGAAAATTTAATAAATATGAAAAATTAGGTTTTTTTGGATAATATAATAATAAAAATAAGTACATAATAAACCTAAAACAAAATTTAATTTTAGGTAATTGTATAAAAAATGTAAGATTTTCTCACATCAGAAGTAAATTCGGTATCCCAATTAGGATTAGAGTATATTGAATAGGTTAGAACACTAAATTAAGACCCAATGTGATATTAAAATACTCAAGCTTAATGTGATTAATTTCATATTAGGATTCGAGCGTATTTAGGATTCCTCGTATTCAAAGATAATGTAGAATCAAAACTGGAATATAATTTAGAAACCGAACCCCGAATTAAGGTAGAGTGAATCATTAGTAAATAATAGGTATACATGGAGAAGTGAGTTAAATTATAACTTAGAATATGTATCATCAAAGTATAAGTACTAAAAAGACGTATTTGTATTATAGGATACTCGGAGACAAACCAACCTGCAATTAAGTGATTGGGCGACCGAGAATTCCAAGTAAGTTGGGTTATTACTTTACTATATTGGAGTACTATTTTATGGTACTCGGAGGCTTAGAATTGTATATGATTGTAATTGTAAGTAGTTTATGCATGTGTTTGAGTGTCTGAATTCGTGTTGAAATTTGTGTTGTGATTGATTGTGTATTATGATTAGATTGGTGTGAAATTGTCTGAACATCCTAAATGGAATTTAATCTTAATTGACTCTAATGCCCTAAATTGTCGTGTATTGCAACCCTTTAGGGCATCATTAGGATTCTCCAACTAAACATCGGTACCTTCGAAAAAGATAGCATTGGGTAACAAATTGATCTTTTCCTTATCCTTAGTCGAACTAAGTGATAGGAGAGGAGGTGGCGGTGAAGATGAGGGCATTGGTTCTAAGGATAGTGTCTCCATTGCACAAACCTGGGTTTGGTTGTGAGTTGTTGCATAACGTGAAAACTCTTCAACTCGGATTAGAGCGGGTGAAATTTCTCTAATTTCACAACGGACTGGACTATGTTGTGTGATGACACTTGCTTGTTGCATTGCATGAAAATCATTACTTGATAAATTTGTTTATGTTTGTATACATTCACGAGTTTCCAATTCAACTTATTGAGTTGTAGTTGCTCATACCCGTATAGATTCTTTTGTAGATCCTGATTTCTGAATACTCTGAATAATATGCCACCCTACAACTATCCAAAGGTTAATTCTTTTGAAGCCTGGGGTGTGAGGATCAATTCGCCTAGTGGTTAATGTATATCTAGAGTCTCTTTAATAGCTTAAGATTGAAAGATTGATAGTTGATATGTAAATTAGTTGACTGTTACGTTGATGTAGAATTTCCTAGGAAGTTCTGTAGATTGTATATGTAATTATATATGTTGACCTAAAGTTCTTGATAATTACTGTAACTTTAGCTAAACTCTTAATTGAACTGTTTACTTCAAAGCGAGCAGTCGCCGACATGTTGTGTAGATCATGTTTATGGTAGGTACTATGAGGCCAGTTATTATCATGGGATGGTTTACACGGTGGGACTGTTGCGACTCTGTGACTTTAGGGCGTAACAATGACTTGCTAGGTGTGATGAGGAGGCTTTCGGTTTGCAGTAGGGAGTTGGTGTCTTAGAGTAAAGATGTTTTTCTAAACAATAAGAAACTGATTGACACATTGAAAAAATGCCTTGCCGTTCTACAATCTAATACTAATAAGGAGGAATGGGAATGAGAGGAGGTGATTCAAACACAAATTGAGGAGACTTGGGGTAGAGAAGAAGCTTATTGGCATCACGTCAAGGGTTAAATGGCTTCTATATGGAGATAGAAACACTTCTTTCTTCTACCATTCTACTATTGAAAGAAGATTTAGGAATAAAATTTTTCAGTTGGAATGTGACAATAGGTAAGTTGGGGACTTGAAAGAGTGCATTGGACAAATTTTTGTGGATAATTTCAGTAAGTCATTTTGCTTAAATGGGGTAAGAAAATGGCAGAATTGCTTATATTGGGTTGATGTGGTGGTTTTAGAAGAGGATAATTTAGTTTTATGTGCACCTATTGATAATGAAGAAGTGAAAGTAGTCGTTTTTCAAATAGGAGCTCTTAAGGCACTAAGCCCTAATGGCTTTCTAAGTATATTTTATCAAAGTTATTGGAATATTGTGGGTTCTTCGGTGATAGCTACTATCTAACACTTCTTTATTACAAGTAAACTTCCTCCTTCTCTTAATCACACAGATCTTATTTTTATCACAACAGTTCAAAATCCCATTAATGTATCTCATTTTTTACCTATTAATCTTTGTAATAATCTGTATAAAATTGTGTCTAAGGTTTTAATTAATAGGCTTAAACCTATTTTGAATGAGATCATCACTGAGAACCAAAGTGCATTTGTGTTAGGATGTTTGATCCATGATAACATAGTAATTGCACATGAGCTTTTTCACCAATTGAAACTCAGGAAGAGAGGGAAGAACAATATTTGTAAGGTTAAGTTAGATATGAGTAAAGCATATGATAGGGTTGAATGGGATTTTTTGAGAGTAGTCATGAGTAAGAAGGGATTTATAGAAAAATGGATTGAGTGGATTATGGAATATGTGATAAGTGTGACTTTTAGCGTGGTAGTTAATGAGAAGACAGTAAGTGAAGTCCATCCTTTACGTAGAATAAGACAAGAGGACCCCTTATCACCTTATTCATTTATCCTAATAGTTGATGTGTTATCTAAAGGATTGATTAGAGTTATTAATTATGGGGAAATTAGAGGCATACAGGTTAGTAATCATTACCTGGTCTTAACTCATCTTTTGTTTGCAAACGAATCCTTATTTTTCCTTGAGGTTCAGGAATCTAATGTTATTAAGCTTCGAAGTCTTTCGAAGGAATATTGTGAGGCTACTGGCTAGGAGGTGAATTTCCACAAGTCAGTTGTATTTTTTAGTTCTAACACATTCGAATAGGTTCGGCAAAGGATTAGCAGGATTGTGAATATACCACTTGCTAAAAATCCTTTAAAATATCTAGGATTGTTAGTGGTTTGGGGACGATCTAAGTATGAAGTCTTGAAGTTTGTGAAAGGTAAGATTGAGAAGAAATTAGTAGGCTGGAAACAACAATTGTTGATGGAGTTAAGTCGGGAAGTGTTGATTAAGGCAGTTGCCTGTACAATACCTATATATTCCATATGAATTTTTAAGTTCACATAGCATTGGTGTTGTTAAGTCAACTTCCTAATTGCTAAATTTTGGTAGGGGTCTACTGGGTAAATTAGGAGGGACTCTCTAAGCCTAAGGAACTTGGTGGTATGGGATTTAAGGACCTACATCCATTCAACCTTAGTCTTCTTACCAAGTTAGCTTAGAGAGTTCAACAGAATGGACAGGCTTTGTGGGTACGTTTACTTAAAGGATTATACTTTCCAAACAGGGATTTTAGATTTACAAGGAAAGGAGGCAAAGCGTCTTGTGTTTGGAGTAGTATTTTAGAAGGCAAAAAAGTGGTTTTAGATGGGGCTGTTTGGCATATCAGTGATAGCATTAATGCATTTGTTAGTAGGAATAGGTGGTTACTTGGTGTATATTAAGGTTATATTGCAAGAGGTATTAGGTTGATCAGAATTTAAGAGTATGCATAGGAATACACCTAATTGGGATTTACAGAGTATATAACATCTATTAAGCAATTAGGAAATAAATTTTATTAGACACTTACCTATCTTTCTTACAAGTAAGCCACATCGGCTACTTTGGCTATTTGATCGCTAAGGAGTTTTTTTAGTAAAATTAGCCTATTATTTTCTTCCTTTTGCAAAAATAGACACAAGTCAGACGAGAGCATCTTCATCATTTGTAATTGGTAAAGAACTTTGGAAATTAGTTTGGAACATCAACACAATACCTAAGATTTGCCATTTTCTATGAAGTAGGTCTCAAACTCTCTTCCATCTACAGCTAATCTCTACCAATGGCATGTGTTGCTATCTTCATGCTGCCAATTTTATGGAGAGATGTAATGGATGGAGCATGCTCTACTTTGTTGTAGTTAGACTGGTAATGTATGAAGTGCAGTCTTGGGTATTACTGTTGAGAGAAGTTAAGTATTGTCCTTTGTAGTATGGTGGAGTGACATGGTGGAATGTTTAGCGAAGGGGATTGAACATGACGAAGAGAGGAAATTAGCAAAAGTGGCTTGGTTTATGTTATGCCCCGAATAGGAAGAGTCGTAATAGTCCCGCCGTGTAAACTAATCTAAGATAGAAGCTGACCTTACAGCTGCTATCGTAAATACAGTTCATATAAGGCGCACAACTTAACCAGCTTAAAACGTCTGTTTTGACACTTGTTAATAACTAAACCTATGGTAGAGTTTTTACAAAATACCTGTTTTATACGACTTGCTGTTTAGTACCACAACAGTATTTATACAAACGTTTTACGTTCAAAGGTAAAGTTTACAATTAGAGTTTATTAAAAACTATAGGTTTTGCAGTCTATATACAATAAGTTAGGAAACTAGTGGGCTCCTAGGGAATTCTCAATTAGTTTTCCTCAAAACTCATAAACGAAGTTAAAAGCTCAAGTTCAGTTGATTCCTCGATCCTCACTTTCTCAAACAGTAGCACATTAACCTGGGAACGGTGGTACCTAAACATCCTGTCTTTACTCGACACCTGCAAAAGAGTCTATAGGGATGTGAGCACAACTAGCTCAGTAAGTGAGTCGGAGTCAGAAGAGTACTGCACAATCACAAATAAGGTTAATAATTATGATGAAATGCAATGCAATCACTCAAATGAAATATTGTATAGTGTTATCCTGTCTATTGTAAGGTTAGAGAAATTACATCCGCTCCAATCCAGATTGAAGAGTTTCATTGCGACTCAAGTTAGACCAAACCCAGGCTTGTGTAATGAAGAACACCCTCCTCCCATGACTGCCTTCGAACTACGACCCCCAACTTTGCTGCGACCTCTTCGCCTGTCACTTAGTTCGATTAAGGATAGGGAAAGGACCATTTCAGCTATTCTCATTGAAAGAAGTCAATATTTGGCCTAACACTCTTAATTGTTTCCCCTAACGGGTGTTATGCACGTCCAATTTCATTTTAGTTGAATAACCGTTAGTTTTAATTAAGGGTGACCAACAAGTTCATACAATACAGAATCCATGCAAATATGCAGAACAATATACCAAGGAGTTGAACTTCGATCACAACTGAGTATCATCCACACACACAACATGCGCATAATTATCTAACTACAAACACAACCAAAAATACTCTTGGGTCTCCGAATACTTTAAATAGTATCCAAACAAGTGGTGAAGCTACAATCCCAACTTACTTATTTAGACGTTCACTATTGCTGACTCGAATTATCAACCATCTTTATATTAGAAGGTTCTAATTATACAAAAGACCAAAATTTAGTTTTCGTAATAATTACGAAAACATTAGGGTTTACTCTCTAATGGTTATATATATATATATATATATTATTTCCATAATATACAATCATGTTATCATTATATATCGAATTAAGTTATTAATTGTTGATACTGTACATCATATATATTATTACGTATTATATATCGTTTCGATCGTATTGAAACGTATTTTTAATTTATTAATTCACGTTTTAATTCCGGTAAGGTTACCGAAATATGTACATTCTTGAATATGATAAAGTTATAGGTTAAATTACTTAAGGTTGCCCGATTTTAATAAAATTAGTATCATTGGGTTCGTATAGACCTAACAACACATTTTACGAGTCTTGTTTCTAGAGACAGCTTTTAACGGGTAGTTTGAGTTTTTAATACAGTTATACATAATTATATAAATATGATTATATTATACGTAATTTATGTTATTAAATTGTATTTTATCTAATTTGTCCATATATTGTTACAATATAAGTATTATCCATAAGTATTATCCAATTCTAATATACTTAATGTGTATCCCGATAAAAAAATATTAATAAATAAAATAAAAAATATCCATTTAATCTAAGCTGATCAGCAATCCTATATATAGTTTTTATTTAACTACTTAATTCATTTTAGCTTATTAATATTACAAATACACCTCAACTTGTAAATTAAGCTATTTTACTTAGTAAATTCGTAATAAATAGTTCGGGTTACCAAATAATTCCCCGAAAAATTCTTTAGACTCTTAAAAATGTAGGGGATTCAGTTATCACTTGGTTTCAAGTTTCCGACCTATTGCTTATATATTCGTATTGACGATTTTACCCTTAAATTATCATAAATTACCCAATTATGATTCTTTTAGCACCAAATTAATTTCAATCTGACTCAATACTATTATTATTTATTATAGATCAGTATGTGTTCATTTCATTAATTAATTTCATAATTTTTTATTAAATTTATAGTTTCAACCTATTTTCGAGCTATTTTTAGGCTTAAAAATGCAATAAATATTAAAAATATTCAAATCAAAATTTGGGCTACATAGAAATTATCTATATATCATATACATCTTACACAAAAATTTTCAGCTAGAAACAACATGATTTAGTACATTTATTTTACAAATATTAATTCGGGTGAACAGTAGATTTCTTAATAAAATATATTAAATATTACGAATTTTTCAAAAGTAAAAATATCACATGAAAGCATGTTTAAAATAACCTAAGTACAATTTTTTTCATAATTTTCTGGTCGGATTTACTAATTTTTAAAAATTATTGAAAAATAGGGCAAAAAATCAACCTTGGTGTTCTTGGGTGCTTCGGTGGTCGGCGACGACTAGGTGGTTGTCGGACGGCCTAGACGTAGTGGTGACTAGTAGTGTCTAGTCGGGCTCTATAGTAGAACCACTATAGGTTATGGTTCTACACTATTACGAATTTTCCCCTACTTTTTTCTAAATTTCTTTTTATTTTCTACGATTTTTTTCTAATTTTTCTTTTTGTTGTTTCTGGTTTCAAAGATGTAAAATGATGTTGTTCAACAAATTTATAGTGGTTTAGGTCGGCTTCCTTTTTCCTTTATTTATTTATTTCTTGCTTTTTCCTCCATTAATTGCAAGTAAGAAGTGTCATTTGCTTGTAGATTCACCTTTTGATTCAGTAATTGTCCAGCTTTGATGATTTCCAGCAGTTTCCAGACTTAAATCAGTAATTGGAAGGCTTTTGAATAATATTTTGCAATTATTTAGGTATTAAGTATATTTTATTAATACTTAATTATTTACTTAATATACGAGTATATATCCCTTGTGAATATCACGCGTAATATATAACTATACTCATATAATTAAGTTTCTAACATATCTTTTATTTTTAGGATATGTTCTAAAGTTAATTTTATGATTTCAACAAAATATATATATATATATATTTGCATAATTTATGGTTAATTTATGAGTATAATTATTATTTATACCAGGTATGCTCATAAAATTACGTGTATTTTATTATAGTAAATTATACTATATTATCTCATTTTATAGCTCAATTAACTTATCTCTAAGTTCTCATTGTAATCTAAGTTCGATTTTAGAAATTCCAAACATTTTAGTGCTATATTAAATATTCCTACTTCTAAGGGTAAAATTGAGATTTTACGTCATTATTTCTAAAATCTAATTTTACCGTAATATCTCGACTAACTCTTTTATTATAGTCATAAAGTTTGGGCTCAATTGGATAAGTTTCCTTAAAAGTCCTAAATCTAAGCTCGACTATCCTAAACTCAATTTTGGGAGCTTACAGTTTATTTGGAGAGAGAGGTATGAGTGGGTGTTTAATAATTGTGATCCAAACTCTAATAGTACAATGAGAAAAATTAACCATTGGTTCGAAGAAAAGGCGAAGGTCCATAAGGTTTCTGGTTTGATGTATACAGTTTCAACCTTTTCGGCTAGAGATGAAGTGTACAGTTCAGTGAGGGCGGGGTTTGGTGAAACATCATAAGTCTTTGGTAAAAAAGATGGCTTTGTGGTAGTAAAGTTTTGTTTATGGTGGAGAAAGAAGGAAAGACTATAAAGATAGGACCTTTCTTGAATAAGGTAGATGAAGTTTTGCATAGATAAGGTAATGTCTTTGGGTAGAGTAACTTGATATCTAAAGCAACATGTCATATTTACACTAAGGGTACGTTTACTGCATAGAATTAGAATTTCATTCCCTCCTTATTCCGCTATCACCACGTTTACTTGGTTTTTTGTCATGGAATCACAATTCCACAGGAATTCCTATTACTTGATTTCAAGTAATAGGTATTCCTCAATTTAACAAAGGAATCACTATTCCTTACCACCACCACCGTTATCGCCGCTATTACTGTTATCACTACTGACCATTACCATCGTTGCAGTCACCGCTACCACCAATTGCCGCCGTTGCCTTTACCACTACTGATCACCATAGTCACCTCCACTACTATTGTTGCTGCTACCACCACCATCGTCGCCGCCACCATTACTACTGTTGCCAACTACTATCACTTATTACTTTAGGATTAGTTGAGAAAGAAAATAGACTGAGGATAATTTAGTCAATAAAGTTATATTATATGTCTATTCTTAAATTACTTATAAATCCAACTAAATAAAGTAATATGTATTACACCTTTATTCCATTCCTTATGGAAATCCAATTCCATTCCTTATGGAATTCCAATTCCAATCCCTCCTCATTCTATTTCATGAGCTAAACGTACTGTAAGGACTTCTTGCTACATACTGTCACACGTGGTGTTACAACCCTAGACTTTGAGCTTGTATTTAGTATTGATGGCTCATGGGTTGGATCGGATAAGACAGTTGGGCTAGGATTAGTGGTTTGTGACTTCCAAGGCTAGTTACAGGGGTATAGAGCTAAATGTGTTTTTTCACAAAGTCCATAAACTAATAAATGCCAAGTGGTACTTTTTTGGTTGGAAATTGTGTTACAGTTAGGAGGAAGGAGGCTTTTATTTGTTATGGATTGTCTAAACCTTTTTCTTGCCATTATTAGATCTCGATCTCATTTGATTGGAGCACTTTACCTTATTTTTCAAAGATTCAATGACTACTTTTGTTGCAAGAGTTTGATTCGGTATCTTTTTGTTTTTCACATATAACAGCTAATACTACTACAGATAGGATTGGCTCTTTTTGGAGGAGGAGAATGTGCTCATTGGAGTGGTGTTCAAACACCTTATTCTCTCTCTAGAGGCAACTAGATTTGGACTTTCATTGTTTTCCTTTTTGTTTGGCTAATGATCCTTTATGTATTCAATTTGAGTGTGGTTGAGCATTAATGAAATTACTGTAAGCCCCAAAGTTCAGTCAAGTAACCGTAGGATTGAACTTAGAACCCAAGGTTTAGGGCGATCGGTTAAAAGATCCGATCAAACCCAAATTATAAACTATTGAGAAGAATATTAGTAAAAATGACCCCGTAAACTTAAATTTAAGAAAATAAGTAATGAAATAAGAGACTATAAAATTTTCAAATTTTAAGCATAATAATTGCTAATTACCGAAAAGGCGAAAAGTGTAATATAATAACTAATAAATTACTGGAGATAGATTATATGTATAATAAAAATTTTAGAATGACCAAAATAATAATTAGAAATGTTCACGTATACCCTACATGTATTTACGTGTAGATAAAAATACGCGAAATTACCTAAATTTACTAAAAACTAAGCAAATAATTAAAGAAAATTATAAAATAATTGAGGAAAAATCAGAAAAAAATCAGAAGGGTGTGGAATGATGTAAAATTGGTCGTGGCATGTCAGGATAAGAAAAAGAAAAATTAACCAATAAGAATTAAGCAACACAAAAGCCAAAATTTAAGGGATAAAGTAATTGTCTTATCTAATTTAATGCACAATAATTACACTAAAACCCTATAAATAGCAGGAAAAATCCAGGAACTCATTTGGACAATTGGGAATCAGAGAAAATTAGGGAGAGTTGAAAATTGAGAGAAAAATTCGGTTTGGAAAAAAATTAGAAAAATCTATGCAATTAGGGCTTCTAAAGGGAACCCCTACCAGACGAGCAGCTGGAAGTGGACGGCCACCACCACCACACGGTGGTGGCAGCGCCCAGGCCGGCCGACAAGGCCACGGCGGCCCGCGGTGGCCGGAGCCACCCAAATTGGTGAGTCCAATTTCCAACCCGATTTTGTGTAATTTTGTAAAAATAGTAAATATGATTAGAAAATTATGAATTTTGTTATTCTGGCATATTTTTGTATGTAGTTTGTAGGAAAAATATTATTTTGATGAAAACATGATCCGTAATATATGGTCCTTAAGAAATCGTGCAAAACCGAGCACATTTCGGTTTAGAAATAAATGACCTTAGGAGTGTAGTTTCAAGCCTAAAATTTTTGTGTAGATTACTTAGATGATATAGAACAATGCTATGAAGCCTGTTTTCAAAAATTAATTTTCGAAATTTTTAGATAATTTTTAGGCCCTAAAATGAGGCATAAAATGGGTAATTTAGAGTTAATTAGGTGATTAGGATATTAATTACTGATTTAGATAGTAATTAGATGTTTAGGGATGTTAATCTCTAATGTAGAAACATAATCCTAGTCTATGGAGTGTTAAGTGTAAGTAATGAAGGTGTTATGTGGTAAATGTTGAAAATTAGGAATATATAAAATTGAAAATTAGGAATATATAAAATTGAAAATTAATACATATGGAAAAATTAGGTTTAATTAGATAATAAATTAATGAAAATCAGAACATAACAAATCTGAAACAAAATTCAATTTTAGGTAATTATATGAAAAATGTAAAAATTTCTCACAACATGAGTAAATTCGGTACACTAATACGGATTTAAGTGTACCGGATAGAATAAAATGCTGACTAGGGGTAGTGATTGTATTTAGGGTATCTGGAAATAATGTGGTTAGTTTCACATTATGAGTTGAAACAAATTTCTAGGGTCCGGGTACAAAACAGTACCTAGAAATCGAACTAGAATATAATTTAGAAATTGATGCAGAAACTGAAACCGAACCCGAACCTAAACCCAAACCTAGAATAATTATAAAAGACTTAAGACCTAGATAATTATGTATATTAAACCCTAAACAACACATAACAATAAGCGTTATAGGATAAAACAAACTTATAATAGTTACATGAAAAACTGAAACCATGTTTGTGTTATAGGGATGATCGGCGATGGCCTGAGCAAATTGGACCTCGAGTGAGTGAGCGAGGAATCGAGGTAAGTTGGGATTAATACGATGCTGTATTTTTGGAGGCTTAAGATTATGCTTGGTTGTACTTATTAGATAGTTGAATGTGTGCATGTGCTTGATTATGGGTGATACTATGATTCTGTATATTGCTTTGGCACATGTTGTATGAATTGTATGTAATGATTGATCACCCTAAATTGGACTTAATTAAATATACGACCAGTAATCATAATCGAACATGCATGACAACCGGTTAGGGGATTTAGGACTCTCCGGCTAAATACCGACCCCTTCGGAAGGGATAGCGCAGGATTGCAAAATGGTCCCTTCTTCATCCTCAGTCGAACTAAGTGACAGGAGAGGAGGTCGCGGTGAGGGTGAAGGCAGTGGTTCGAAGGTAATCGCGGGAGGAGCAAGGTCTCCATTACATAAGCCTGGGTTTGGTCATGAGCTGTTGTATTAACGGCAACTCCTCAACCCGGATTAGAGCGGGCGCAATTTTTCTAATCTCACGACGGGCCGGACAACGTCGTGTGATGGCATTTGCTTGCACATGCATTGCACCTAATAAGTGATTAAAAATTTTGTTGTGTGTATGGTATAGTTTTAAGTCTTCCGTCCTAACTTACTGAGCTGTGGTTGCTCACATCCCTATAGACGTCGTGCAGGTGCTGGCTAAGAAGCGGCAACAACTACTCTGAAGCTAGCAACTGCTGGATCCTGGGGAGTGAGGAAAAACATTGAAGAATCAACACATATTTTACTTTTCATTTCTGATTAATGTAATAACTGAATTATAGTGATTATATATAATTTTTTTCACTTTCTTAGGTAAATGATTTGTTTAAATTACAAATTGTCTACTTCAAAGCGGGTTAATCGTGGACGCCTTGTGTAGATCAGGTCTAAGATAGCGGTTGTAAGGCCAACTTCTATCTTAGGATGGTTTACACGGCGGGGGCTGTTACGACTCTGCCGCTTCGGGGCGTGACAATTACTCATGTTGTTAGCCAGAAAAAAAAAAAGAGCAAATGCTCCAACTTGATGGTATTTGATTCAATTAAAATGCGAGCTCAATTGAATTTGAGTCAAGATTAAATCATAGCACTTAGTGCATCAACTTTGAACTAAATTTACATTAGGTGTTGACATCTTCAATTTTAGAAAACATGTTTTTAGGTACATATATAATCATTTTCTCTTAATAAAAGGAATAAAAAAAAAGAAATTGCAAAAAAAATATTTAAAAAGTAAAAAAAAAAAAAGTTTGGGTATACACCTTTTTTTAAAAATTGAAATATAAATATTGTCCTCTATATTTACTCTATATGAGTTTCATCTCTATATTTGAAATCATGCACTTGCATCCTCAAGAAATATATATCTAGATTCTTATATAACTATTTCATCCTTAATTTTAATCTTTTTTAATTTTAGTATTTTTTTAATAAAATAGTAAAAATTTAAGAATACCTTTTCAAAATATGAAATTCAAATGTTCAATTGTAGAGATAGAAGGATTAAGTACATACGAAACAGATACAATTACAGGGATGTGAATGAAACAATTTGATTTGCAAGATATTTGAGCTTAGCTTGACATTTGGTTGAGTTCATTTGATTTCAATCAAGTTGACCTTGAAATAAAGCTCAATTTGAAATCTAATCGACTTAATGAACTCATGAGTTTAGTCAAATTTAGCTTAAATATATGTAGAGTTTTATTGAGCTTAAATTGGACTTAAGTTTTAATTTAAGTTTAATGAAAAAGGAATATAACTTTTTTCTAGATAATCAACTCTAAAAAACTTATTTCTAATCTAATTTTGACCTTGCTAAGTACCAACATTCCAGTTCGAGTTTAAAAATTTCATCTCTATTTAGTTTTGAATATATTTATCTCAAACTTTGTACCGTTTTAAGACTTTTTTCTTTTGTGAGAAGGATTGATATTTATTGACACGACGCGACACGATATGATACAATTATCTACACGATTATAAAGAGAAAACACGAGACATAATAAAAGAATATGATTAAGACATGAATAAATACAATTATATTATAACTTAATTACTTATGATATCTACTTAATTTCACAAATTCAACACAATTAAGGACATGAGACACGACCTGCTGATACAAATTGCCAGCCCTTCTTCGGTGTGGGTGTTGTTTACACCCGAGTGGTATCGTCTAGGGTCTCCCATTATTATCACTAATCTTTTCTTGATTTTTCCTTTAGAATGTCATTACCTTGATCCTTTATTTCCTGTTGTTAGGTTTTCTTGTTTTTGTCTATCGTTTTGTCGCTTTAGATTTTTGTTTGTCCTTTCATTCTTTCGCTTTTCCCTTGTTGTCTAGTAGGTGTGTCTTTTTTATCCTTTTCATGTCTCAGTCTCAATATGGTCTTTTTTTTTCTTGTTGCGTATGTCTCTTTCACTAACCTGTTTGAGTATCTCTGGTTAGTGCAGATCCTGATCGTTGAGATGGAGAACTTAGAATTCCTTAAAGATGATCAAGAAGAGATTGTCATATCGGATCTAGAAGCCTGAGTTAATAGACTTGAATTGTATCTTATCAAAAGGATTATTTCTGAGAAAAATCTATTCAAGAAAGCTGTTATATCCATTTTGAATCGGGTGTGGGAAAAATTTGGCCAAATTGAGTATTTCTCATGTATGCGAAAATCTCTTTCTCATATGCTCCAAAGATGAGAAAGCTTTGTTGAAGATTTTAGACTTGGATCCATGGTCAGTAATGGAATTTCCTGTTATTCTTCGAAGGTGGGATGCTAACAAGAAGTTGGATGACTTGGACTTCTCGACATGCAATATGTGGATACTTATAGATGACCTTCCGCTGCAATTCCTTACAGTTGAAAATGCAAGAAAAATGGGTAGTAAGATTGGAGAAGTCATCAAAGTCGAAGATTGCTCTATTATTAAAAGGGACTACTTAAGAGTGAGGATCAAATATAGTTTGTTGAAGCCCCTTATTGATGGGTTTCGAGTGTCTAATGGAGGGGATGATTTCTTTAGAGTTTCGGTTCGTTATGAACGACTGCCTGATTTTTGTTTTGCCTGTGGTGTCATCGAACACACCGAAAGTTGTTGTGTTAAAAAAGAGACAGTGGGCATTAAACACCGGAATTTGAATTCAAGTCTTAAAGCTTTTGGTTCGAGAATTTCAGAGAACTTGGATTAGCCTAAGGAACAGATGAATTGCTGCATTGGTGAGGAAGACGATCGAGAAAGAGAAGTCGAAGGTTTTGGGAATGATAATAATTTGGGTGTTATGGGCATTGAATTGAGGGATATGGACAAGGCAAGTAATATGTCAGGGGCGATTTCTGTATGTATGTAATGAGAAAGGCATAGTCAAGTGTGTCTGATATGGGAGGTGTTAGTGGTACACTTTTAAACTCATGATGCAGGATTATGGGTGATGAGTTGGTAGTTATCTTATGAACAGGTGGAAAGCAAGAAGGCTGATCTTATTTCTCCCAAATCCTGTGGGCTTGGACCGGGGCCTACTTCCTAAGGCATCTGTTTTCCGAGACTATCATCATGTCAATCTTTTCTCTAACCCTCACCCAAGCTATACACAACAAACCAATCCTTTACCTAACTTTTCCCAACCCTTAAACCTTGTTGGTAGTTCTACTTCCTTATTGAACCCCCATCTTGTCCAAGCTCTCGATTGCTTAAGTGAACCCACACCACAAAACTTCCCTCTTGACCAATCATTTTGCAAAGCGACTGATAGCTTGCCTTGTAAACTTGCTCAAGTTTTTGTTTCTTCCTCGCCTAACCCTAATTCCAATTCCAATTCCACATATGCCCACTTGTTGGCCTTGACTACTCCCAGTTATCTAGTTGAAGAACCCATATTCCCTGTTAGATGCATTGCGAATTCTCTTGCCATTGCTAAAGAGACTGTCCTTCTCCTGTTGCGAAAGCGTTGAGCTCCTTGTCAATTAAAAGGGCTTTGGAAGGTTCTGAAGAGACTTATTCCCCGAGTTGTAAGAAAAAATTGAAGAAGCATGAGGAAGTCCAAGGAGTTGTCATTGAAAGAAGAAGAAACAGCAGTGAGAAAATCAGGAGAAGTGTTCATATCGGCGGGAGGAAATCTGTTAAAGGTAAACTTGAATTTGAAAGTAATTTGTTTGAAGTCAAGATTGATGAGGTTGAGCATATTACATCGGAGGGATGTGGTGGCTGGCCTTATTCAGCCACCCAGTCACCATGATTGCCATTGTGATTGCCATTACATGGAACTGTCGAGGACTGGGTCAATCCTCGACAGTGAATGAGCTTCAGAGACTTATCTTTAGACACAGACCCAACTTTGTTTTCCTTTTGGAAACTCGGAAGAAATCGACCTATATCGATCGTCTTTGTCTTTGAAGAAGTTTTCTGTTTGATGGTTTTTTCTATGTTGAGCCAAGAGGGCTAAGTGGTGGTTTAACTGTCCGGTGGAAGGATGTTCCTCAAGTAGATGTTATACAATATTTTGAAAATGAGATATTATGACCGGTTGAGATTCTGGGATAAACTAAGGGATATTTCAGCTTACATTCATGATGCGTGGTTGGTTATGGTGGCTTGAACGAGATAGGAAATGATGATGAAAAAAGTGGAGGGCAAATTAAAGCGTTCCATGGTATGCTTTTTGATTGTCATCTTACTGATTGTAGATTCAATGGTCATCCATTTACTTGGTCGAATGGCAGGAGTAACAGAGAGCTCTCATTAAAGAAAGGCTGGATCGAGGTTTAATTAACCGAGCATGGTTGGAGAAATCCCCTGAGATGCAAATTACTCATCTTGTTGCTGAATCTTTGGATCATTGTTCGTTACTGTTGGAATTGTATAAAAAGGTTGCTATTGGTCCAAAGTTCTTTAGGAATGAGGCTAAATGGAGAATGAAGAAAGGATATCAGGAGGTTGTTGAAGACGGATGGAGCTTGTGTGATTAGCTAGCAGATTTATTGGGAGTAGTAACAAAAAAGTTGAATCGATGTAGAAGGAAGTTGGTACAATGGAATAAACAGTGTGTTGGCAATGATAAGCATAAGATAGATGAGTTGACCAAGAAGCTGGATGAGTTGCAGGGGAGACCTGTTGGTAATTTAGACCTTAATGAAGAGAAGAAATTGTGGAAGGAGCTGAATGAACTGTATCATCATGAGGAAATTTATTGGAAGCAACGCTCAAGGATCAAATTGGCTTTGAGAGGGCGATAGAAATACTAAAGTTTTTTTCACCAGTCAACTATGAGGAGGAGAAGAGTGAGGAATAAAGTATTCAAAATTAAAAATGAATCTGGTGATGGGTAGAAAATGACAAGGATATAGCAGCTACTTTCATGAATTACTACCAGAATCTCTTTTCATCTCAGGGTGCTGTGCTGTTGACACGTGTCATGTTTTGAACTATGTTGATCAAGTTGTTTCTGAAGAGCAAAATATATGTCTTGCAACTGAGGCTATTGTAGATGAGATTAAACATGCTGCCTTCCAATTGGGGTTTTATGAAGGCTCCAAGTCCTGACGGATTTTGTTCTCTCTCTCTCTCTTTTTTCATCATCACTGGAATTCTATTGGCCCCTTCATCTCTACGGCGATCAAAGATTTTTTCACTTCAGGCATCCTTTCCCCCCTCTTTCAATAATTCTGATATTGTCCTGATTACAAAATGCTCAAATCCTGAGGAAGTATCTCAATTTACGCTGATTAGCTTATGTAAGTTTGTATATAAAATTATTTCCAAAAGTGTTAGCTAATAGGTTTCGACCTCTTTTAGATAGCATTATCTCACTTATGAGCTCCTAAAATCGTATTTAGGACAATTATATCCAGATTTAAGGTTTTTGAGAAAAAATTATTTTATTAAGCTCAAACTTTATAATTAAGTTAAAAAAATTAGTTAAAGTAATCTAGTGTAATTAGATTGTAGTTATATAATATAGTATAAAACTCGTCGAAACTCTTAAAACTGAGTTTGAAATGCGACGGGAATTTTGAGATAAGTTATTTAAGCTATGAAAAGAAATAATATATTAAATGAATATATATATGTATTTTTATGAATATATTCGGTATATATAATAATTATACTTATAAATTAACCCTATAATTTAAAATTATATTCAATAAGTGGTAAATTCACAAAATTAATTAGAAAATACATCTTAAAAATAAAAGAAATAATAGAAACATAATTATATGATTATGTTTACATATTATATGTATCAAATATACATGATATATACACGTATATTAACAAAAATAACTAAATATTAATATAACATACATAAAATATGAATAATTAACTTAAAAAATCATCAAAACCTATCCAATTGCTTTAGAAAAATTTGAACTTCATCATGGCAACTCCTGATTTGCTTTAAGAATGAATCAAAAGGTGAAATCAAGGAGAGAACCACAACTCATGCTTAGATATTTGAGAAAAAAATTGAAAGAAAAATGAAAAAAGAAAAGCTTAATTTACTAGCTGGGGTATGTTTTTAGCAATATTAGATTAAATTATAATAAATATTTGAATAAATCCTCTACATATTTCTATTGATCAGATCCGATTAGGATAAGTCTCCATCATATTTTGTGATAATTACTAACCTGGACTACGATATATGTATGTTAAGATTAGATATTTTATATGTTACTAAGTTATTTTAGGAAATTATATAAAATATAGCTTATTTATATAATATAATAATGATTGTTATAGAGGCATATATGTATAATAGAAAATAAAAATATCATTTAGAAATTATCTCTCAAGATAGAACTCATAATACGTATTGTCAAGTTTGTATGTAACCGATAATATTGTAAGTTCTAAATATAAGCCCTGTAATCGTAGGATTGAACTTAATACGTAAAATTTAGAACGATTGGTTAAAAGATCTGATTGAAACTAAATTACAAAACAAAACCAGAAATATTAGTAAAACTGATATTGTAAATTTGAATTTAAGAAAATAAGTAATAAAATGATAGAATATAAAATTTTCAAATTTTAAGTATATTACCCATTATTTATTGAAAATGCGTAAAATACATTTTGATAACTAACGAATTGCCAGAGATAAATTATATGTATACTAAAAATCATAAAATAATGTAAATAATATCTATAGTATTTACTTTTACTCTATATGTATTTACGTATAGGTAAAAATATGCAAACTTTCTTAAAATGCTAGAAAATTGCTAAAAAATTGCCAAATAATTAAAGAAAATTATAAAAAAATCAAGGAAAAATAAGAAAAAAAAAATCAAAGAAGTAGAGAACAATCTAGATTTGGGTCGTAGCAGTTGAGGAAAGAAGAAAAAAAAAATTAGCCAATTAAATTCATCCATTTAGAAAGACAAATGGAAGTGGATAATGCACGTGTCTAGTCAAAATTAATGTACTAAATTTTTTTTAGAGCCTTACAAATAACCTAAATTTTACAGGAGCTCATTTAGTCTGTTTAGAGTTGTAGAAAATTGAGAGGGTCGAAAATTTGAGTTTTCAAAAATATTTAAAAAATCTGTACAATTAAAGCAACTAGGCTAAACCCACACACCACCACCACGCCCTAAACCCCATGCTTGGACTAGCTGATATACCCTGAATTAGTGTTGGTGGTTAGAAGCCCAAGAAACCAGTGAGCTTAATTTTCCAATTGATTTTATAAAAATTATTAATTATATCCATAAAATTATGAATTTTATTATTCTAATGTTTTATTGTATATAGATATAAGGAAAAATAGTGATTATATTTAATTACATCTATAGATATAGGGTGCTTAAGAAATCAAGCGAAATTAAGCATGTTTCAAATTAAAAATAAATAGGATTAGGAGCGTAGTTTTAAGCTTGAATTTTTTTGTAGACTATTTAAGTGATATATAATAGTGGTATGAAGTTCTTTTTCAAAAATTAATTTTCAAAATTTTTAAATAACTTTTAAGTCTTAAAATAATGAATAAAATGAGTAATTTTAGACTAATTGAGTAATTAAATAACTAATTACTAATCAAGAGGGTAATTAGATATTTAAGGATGTGAATATCTGATGTGGTAACATAATCATATCACTTGGAGTATTAAATGTAATTATTATCGAAATTATGTAGTAAATATATGTAATTAAAAGAATATGTGAAGTTGTAATTATAATAGATATAAAATAATATGTTAACTTAGAAGATAATAATAATAATAATAATAATAATAATAATAATAATAATAATAATAAATTTGGTATAAAACTTAATTTTAGGTAATTATATGAAAAATATAAAATGTCTTCACATCGAGAGTAAATTCAGTATACTAATGAGAATTATAGTGTACTGAGTGAGCTAGAATATTGATTTAAGACTCAGTGTGATATTTAGGATACTTGAACCTGATGTAATTAAATTAACATTAAGGTTCGAAAAGAATTTTTAGGATTTACTTGTAGTTGGAACAAATTTAAAACTTTGAATCGGATTTAGAAACCGAATCTTAGATTAATCTAAGAGGAATTAATAATAACTAATATGTCTATATGAAGAATTGAGTCAAATAACAACCTAAAATATACATATATCATCAAAGTATAAATACTAAAAAGCGTATTTATATTATAAGATACACGAAAATGAGTCGACCTGCAACTGATTGAGTGAGCAATAGAAGATTTCAAGTAAGTTGGGTTTAATACTTCATTGTACTTTGGAGTACTATTTTAAAGTACTCGAAGGTTTAAAATTGTGTATGATTGTGATCATAAGTAGTTTTATGCATGTGCCTACATATTTAATTTCGTGTTGAAATCTGTGTTATGTTTGATGACTGTTATGATTAGATTGGTGTAGAATTATCTGATCACTCTAAATTGAACCTAATCCTAATCGACTTAAATACCTTAATTTGACATGCATTGCAACTCTTTAGGGGATCATTAGGGTTCTTCAATCAAATACTGACATCTTTGAAAAAGATAGCGCTAGATAATATAATGGTCTTTTCCTCATCCTTAGCTGAACTAAGTAACAAGAGAGGAAGTCGTGGTGAGGATGAGGGCGTTGGTTGGAAGGATAGTTTTAGGGGGAGCGGTGTCTCTATTGTACAAATCTGGGTTTGATTATGAGTTGTTACATTAACAGAAACTCCTCAACTCGGATTAGAGCGATTAAAATTACTCCGATTTCACAACAGATCGGACTACATTGTGTGATAACACTTGCTTGTTGCATTTCATGTGAATAATTGCTTGATAACCTTGATTGTACTTGTATACATTCATAAATTTCCAATTTAACTTACTGGGTTGTAGTTGCTTATACCTGTATAGATTCTTTTGTAGGTTCTGACTTTTGATTAATATGCCACGTTATAACTATCCTGAGGTTAGCTCTCTTTTGAAGCCGTGGGGAGTGAGGATTAAATGGCTACACGATTAAGTCTTTTAATGTCTTAATAATATTTGTAGGTATATAAACTGAGATGTATGATATGTAAGTTAACGACTACCATAGTCTATGTAATTTCTTGGGATTTTGAGATAATATGAATGTAAATATATATATATATATATATATATATGAATGATAGTTCTAACTTATTTACACGATAATTTTAACTTTTTATGTAAATTTTAGCTAAAGTCTTAATTTAACTGTTTACTTCAAAGTAAGGAGTCGTCGATACTTTATGTAGATCATATTTGTGATAATTATTGTAAGGTTAGTTACTGTCATAGGTTGGTTTACACGGCGGGACTATTGCGACTCCGTGACTTTGTGACTTTAGGGGTATAACAGATACCACTGTTACTAAAATTGAATGATCCTAGGTAATATAACTAGTATTTTTGTAATATTATGAAAATTTACGTACTACGATAATCCTATTATAATTGAAATATAACTTGACTGATTAAAAATATATTTTGATACAATCAAAACGATATATTATAAGTAATAATATAACTATAGATATTATTAATGTCACTAACTTAATATAACTTATAAAATAAAACTATAATAAATACACATCTAAATAAAACTATTTCCCCTCATATAAGAATAAAAATATACTTAATATATATATATATATATATATATGTATATAACTTCATAATTATATAGAGAGTAGATAAAATTCTAACGTTTTTATAACTAACTCTTACAAAAACTAAGTTTGGGTTTTGATATACATATGAGGTCTCTCAATGAGCAAAACATCGATAGTACAGGCCTACCACAATGAGCGTCAATACAAGTAAGTTGGGATTATGGCTTTAATATTTATTGAGATACTATATTAGGCTATCTGAAGGCTTAAGAGTACTTTCATTGTGGTTGTAAATTAGTTGTCTATGTGCATGTTATGTGTGTGATTGGTATTCTGTTTGTGACAAGAGTTGAACTCTTTGGCATACTGTTTTGCATGATTTCATAGTAATGTTTTGTGTAAACTTGTTTGGCTACCCTTAAATGGAAGTAATAGTAATCCGATCGCTAATGTAATTAAACATGCATAGTGTAGAGGGTTAAATTCAAGTTTGAGCTTTAAGCTCATTAATTAATTGGGTTTGACTTTTTGGGCTAATATAATAGAGCTCAAAGAGTTGGGTTCAAATATCTTGAATGATTAAGGGAGTTTTGGCATAGTAGGCTTGAAGTAAAGCCTGTTAGATTGGTCCGTCCAATTCGAATTTTCTTGGTTTGGCTCATACTAATAAAATAAGGCTATTTGGGCCTAAACCCATGAAAAGAGTTTACTTAAGATCCATTTATAAAATGCTTTAATCCTAGCCATTGATTAACATCATGATCCAACGGATTGAATCAACTACCATTTCTTATAAATACCTTATCTCCTTTCTCATTTGAAAGGGGGGGCGGGGGTGGGGACAAATTTTGACTACTGCCATTACTTTGCTAGAATCTTGTCTTAACGGTTAAAACACTCAAACATCTCAAGAACACTACCCTGTTCTTCATCTATTATGGAGTTTAATGCCATTGCACTCCTTCACTTATCATCTTATGTATTAGAGCTTACAAAGACTACCTACTCCTCCTCACTATCTTACCTGACTTAATCATTTTATACGTGTAAGTCAAGTCATCTCATCTGACACGCAGTATGCATGTGACTCTTACAACTTGAACCCATACATTTTTTAGTGAATCTATTGGGGAGGAAAGATTTGACATTCACATCATGGCACCTCTATGAAGTAGACCTGCTGATCCTATCGATACCAACGATCAAGAACAAGATGGTATTATTGTTATCAACAACCAAAATCCACCTCCAGTGGGAGATACGAATCAAGGAGATGGTACTTAAGAAAGTGTTCCCGACAATGTGCAACTAGCACAAGAGCTTCGACAAACTAATTAGAATCTAAATGAGCTTAGAGCGATGTTTGTCCAATGTATACCTATTTTGATTGCTTTTGTTATTGTGCAACAAGGGCTAATCACTATAGGTTTCACTAATATGATGCAGTAATATGTTATGCAAGCTCCTTAACCACTTAATCTCTCAATTACTGGTGAGCAAGACACTCCTAGAGTTAAGGAGTAGCTTTCTACAATGGAGCCTATACCTACATAGCATACCCTGCTTGATAGGAATCCAGTTACTAGGCCTTTAACTTATAGCCGAGCCTAAGGGCTAGAAGGCTTAATGATGCGAATCCTTTTGCTCTAGGCGACTTCTACCGAAGCTGAGTTTCTCTTTGCTACTGATTAACTCTATATGCCGATTCGTTCGACTGTCCACCTTTCGGAAGTTGTGTGCTGACTTGAAGAATGCCTAGATTGCAGCCAAACCTTGTACGCTTGCTTGATCATGTCATAGCCAAACACTTGCTCGACATCACACTTGCTTGACATCATTCTTGCTGAGGGACCAATAGAGCTGCCCTTAATTAACCCTCAACCACTCCTGTTTGGATAAGTCCATGCTTACTCGGCACCTCTGCTCGGACACCCAATTAGCTAATACTTTTTTATCTACAACCTCCCAACAGCACCATAAAAGTATTGCTACCATGTGTTCAGGTCTACTCAGAATCTACTACTATAATCATTGCTTTTTCGGTGAATATTCTTTTTCACCCTTTGTATGCCTTACATTACTTCTTTAAGACAATACCTTGTTGATCTTTTCCTTTATAGACATGTTATCCTAAATTCTTGGGTATAAATACCTCTTGTACATGTAGCCATAGACATCAGATTATCATTAATATACTAGATATTTCTCCTCTTGTAAACATTGTTTGTTTACTCTCATTTCACTCTTATCTTAATCCTTAAGCAAGGTAAGTGGCAAGTGCCCTTGCCGGACCATCTCATGCATCATATCGAGTTATGCCGTGAGTTCTTAGAAATTCCATTAGTACGTCACATCCTTTAGAGTTGTTTATGGGTTTTGCTTACTTTTTCATTCATTTTTTTCTGCCCTTACACGCATTTCCCCATTACCCTTTCAAGCTTTCAGTAAGCTTAGACCCATCCCTACGACTGGCCTTGTTTATCCCTAGTTACGATACGCATTATCTTAGTATCAGATGGAGGTTTCATTTAGATTTTAGGAGTTTGTTTCGAAGTTCTGTTTATACTATGTTTTAAGTGTGTAAAATAGAGTAATTTTTCTTTATTGATTTAGTTATTGTGTTTGCTGAATATTGAGCTTCTAGTTTGAAGGGAGTGCATATTGTTAGATTTGGAGAAGTAATGTCAGTTGTAACTCCGACATAAAGATTTGGGGTCGAGTTTGTTAAAGAAAATGACTAAACCAAGTATCAACACTAGTGTTGGGGATAACAATAGTGGTGTTGTCTACCATGGCCGACTATCCCAAGGCACCCCTAGAAATACTGATGAGAGACTTAATGAGATGGCTAACCTCCTAGTGGATTTAACTCGAGCAGTTTATGCATTGGCTTATCGACTTGTTGAAGCCACGCATAACACTTCACAAGTTGCCTAACTTGTTAGAGGTCAAAACCTAGCTTGATAAGTTCGAGATGGAAGAATAGGTGGATGAGTGAGAAGAAGAATTGACTTGGGAGAAATGGATGATGTCGAGGAATAAGAGTATGAAGAAGAAGAAGAAGAACGAGCTCAAGCACCAGTACCTTGAGCATCTAATCATGTGAAGCTTCAGATTTGGAGCTTCAATGGGTTAGGAAATATAAATGAATACTTGGATTGTGAGGAGAAGGTAGAACATGTTTTTTATTATTACCAATATAAGAATTACAAGAAAGTGCGAACTACTATTGTTGAGTTCTCTAAATATGCCTCCATGTGGTGGAAGAATTTCTAGGCTATGGGGAGATGAGAAGGATATACAAAGATTAATACTTAGCCTAAGATGGAGAGAATACTCAGAAATAGATTTATGTTGGACACTTATCTACAAGACACGTTTACTCGGCTTCAGGAGCTGAGATAAGGAGACCGAATTGTTGATGAATATGTCTAAGAATTCCAAATGCTTAAAATCCGCTGTGAAGTGGAGGAACCACCAGCATAAATAGTCTCTAGGTTCCTTACTGGATTAAGGAGTGACATCCAAGGCATTGTGGAACTTCAACGATTTATCACAATGGATGAGGCCATACGAATTGCTCAACAAGTGTAAAGGCAAAGAAGGAGCCGAATGCTGACTCGACCATTGACAAATCGACTTGTTCAGGGAAGCTACCGAAGTCAACTGAATACTAATCTGAACAGACGAGGGGATGTCAGGATTGACTAAAAGTGCCAAATAGAAGGTGATGTGTTAACTTGAACGTACGACAAAGGGCAAGGATTTGGAAGGAAGATGAGCCAGATTAAGTGCTTCAAGTGCTAAGGGTTTGGACATATGGCTGCTCAGTATCTGAACCGAAGGACTATGGTCACTAAGGGAGACGCTTTGATGTTCGAAGTGGAAAGTCTCGATGAGGAACCAGAGGAAGAGTGCATTATCGAGAAAGAAACTTCTCAAAAGAATGAACTGATTAAGGAGGATGTATTTGTCAATGACTTAGATCAGTTGATCCTAGTTGTCTAACGTGTAATGAGCATGGAATCCTCACGCAAGGAATCCTTACGCAAGGAAGAGTAGAAAGAGAACTTGTTTCATATCACTTATAAGGTGAATGACCAATTGTGCTCACTAATTGTGGATAGTGGTAGTTGTACTAATGTGGCATCAGTCGATCAAGTCATAAAGTTAAAGTTGTCAACTATCTCACATTTGAAGCCGTACAAGTTATATTGGCTAAATGAGAAGGGAACACTATATGTCACTTAGCAAGTACTACTGTCGATTACAATTGGAAATTATTTCAACGAGATCCTTTGCGATGTGTTGCACATGTGCGCATTATTTGAAAAGATTAGGTTCGGAATTTTTGGAAGAATTCCTTACGGAAGAAGAAGTTGTTCTTTCTTTGATCTTCCAAAGATCTTATTCCACTTCGCGAGAGTTATATAGAGGGAATATTTGGTATTTTGATATTACTTGTATTAACGATCTAGTCAATTATGAATGAGATTGCCTATCAGATCATGGAAATGTAAATTACTCCTAAATGATCAGATGAAGAGATCATTTTTATACGAAATGCTTATGCAGGAAAAGTAAGGGTTGACTTTATGATAGAAGAGTTATACATGATGGATACAGAAATACCTACATGTTCGAGAAGGATGGAAGAAAGATCACGCTGAACCCAATGCCATCGAGTCAAGTTAACAAACTATAGGAAAAACTTGCTTGAGGATTGAAGAAGACTTTGATGATGAGTAGAGTTGAGATCTAAGAGGCTATTTAAGTCGACGTGCCGACCTTCATGTTGGTCAAGTGACTCTTAGAGTTGAAGGAGCGAGGTGAACTACCCTTGGAAGTAAGAAAGTTACTAAATAAATATGTTGATCTATTTCTTGAACAGTTTCCTAAAGAGTTAACCTATTCTGTTCGAGGTGTAGAGCATTACATTGACTTAATACCTAACGTCGCCCTGCCAAATAAGCTAGCTTATCGGATGAGTCCCAAACAAGCTTTTGAACTACAATAAGAAGTCAATGAGCCACTAAAGAGAGGGTATTTAATGGAGAGTTTCAGCCCTTATATTGTTTCGGTGCTCCTAGTGCCGAAAAAGGATGGTCCCTAGCAAATGTGTATTGACAGTCGAGTCATGAACAAGATAACGATCAAATATAAGTATCCGATCCTTAGGTTAGAAGATATGTTGGATGAATTGAGTGGAGCTAAGATCTTCAGTAAGATTGATCTAAAGTCTAGCTACCATTAAATTCACATGAGGCCGGGAGATGAGTGGAAGACTGCATTCAAAACTTAGCATGAACTCTATAAGTAGATGGTTATGTCATTCGG
Organism: Lumnitzera littorea; assembly: GCA_024138015.1. NCBI lineage: Eukaryota > Viridiplantae > Streptophyta > Magnoliopsida > Myrtales > Combretaceae > Lumnitzera > Lumnitzera littorea. The sequence goes on from JAMXBB010000011.1 coordinate 95,109,014, forward strand.
CTTGTCGAATGCCCCGAGTACTTTCATGCAACTGATGAACTATGTTGTAAGAGATTTGATAGCAAAGTATGTCGTGATGTACTTTAACAACATCCTAGCATACGGTGCTAACTTGCTGAGTCACTGTAAACATTTCTATATTATATTAGATGTCCTTTGTGCCAAGAGATTATTCAGCAATTTTAAGAAGTGTTGCTTTTGTGAGGAGGAAGTGATATTTTTAGGCTATGTAGTAGGTGGAGGAAGTTTACGAGTGGATGACAAGAAGATCGGAGCAATTGTCGTACTTGTGCCAAGGTGAGAAGTTTCCATGGACTAGCTTTCTTCTATAGAAGATTCATAAGGAATTTCAGCACTCTCGTTGCACCCCTTATTAAGCTGATGAAAAAGAACACTGACTTTAGATGGGTAGAAAAGGAGGAGAGAAGCTTTGTCGATGTGAAGAAAAGATTGACCTTCGCACCTATACTATCTTTGCTTAACTTTGAGAAAGTATTTGAGTTAGTGTGTGACAAAGAACTTTTAGCACTCATTCAAGCACTCAAAATATGGTAGTACTACCTATTACTGAGAAAATTTGTCATCTATACTGACCATGAGTCTCTAAGATATCTCCGAAGTCAAACCAAGTTGTCAAAGAGACGAACGAGGTGGGTTGAATTCTAAGAGGGATTCAATTTTGTCATCAAGTATAAGTAAGGAAAGAGCAACGTAGTTGTAGATACTCTTTCAAGGAAATATGCGCTCCTGACAAAACTACAAACCCAGTTGTTTCAGTTTGTAAGTATCAAGGAATGGTACTCCGAAGATCCATACTTTGAGTCCATACTTGGGCATTGTGCAGATGGAAGGACAATTGACGAGTATCATATGGAAGATGGGTACTTGTTTCGAGGAGGAACATTATGTGTACCAACTTGTTCAATGAGAGAGTTATTGATCAGGGAAACCTACAATGGAGGACTCTCCGAACACTTTGGGGAGAAAAGGACATATGAGTTGTTCAGTGGGCATTTCTTCTAATCGAGAATGAGGCGAGATGTGCACCAGATTGTTGGAGGCTGTGTTACATGTAAGAAGGCTAAGTATCGAGTTGAGTAAGGGAAAGCAATGCCTTTGCCTATCTTGATGAGACCATGGATTGAGTTGAGCATGGACTTTGCTCTTAGATTACTAAGAACTGCCTGAGGCAAAGATTTTGTAATGATCGTCATAAATAAGTTCAATAAGATAGCACACTTTGTGTCTTGCTCCAAGACTAATGATGCTTCGACTATTGCTTCCCTTTTCTTGTAGGAAATTGTTCGGTTACATGACGTGCCGAAAAGTGTAGTATTAGACAAAGACCTAAAGTTCTTAAGCTATTTTTGGAGAACTCTGTGGCGACGGATGAGGACTAAATTACTATTTAGTACTTCCCATCACCCCTAAATGGATGGCCAAATAAAGGTAATGAATCGTACTTTGGGATCGCTACTTCGAGCTACAATGGGGAAAAACTTAGCTAATTGGGATTTCTGCTTACCAGTGGTCGAATTTGCTTACAATTGAACAGTATATGATACCACTAAGCAGACCCCTTTTGAGGTTGTCTATGGTTTTAATCCCAAGTTGCCCCTCGATCATACGAAATACCCTAACGTGAGAACTAGAGCACAATCCCTTCAACACATCTATGATAAGGTTACTCGACAGATCGATCAAGTCATTAGACAAATGCGAGAAACGTTTAAGAGTAGGACGACTAAATAATTCTAACTCGTTCACTTTACTGAATGGAATGAGGAAGGAATGTAATTGAAATTCTTAAGGAATGTAATAAGGGTGTAATATGTGTTAGTTTGTTTAGTTGAATTAATAAACAACTTAAGAATAGATACATAATAGATCTTTAATGACTAAAATACCCGTGATTTTTCTCAAGTAATTCTAAAGTAATAGGTGGTAGTGATGGAAATCGACTACAGGAGCAGAGGTAGTGGTAATGGTCGACGGCAGTTACAAGCGGTTATGATGGTGGTGGTCGATGGTGATAACGGTAGCGATGTTCGTAGTGGTGGCAGTAGCAATGGTGGTGGTTGATGGTGGTAGCGGTGGTTGGGGTAGTGGCTTGGAGAGGGTGGGTAAGGGTAATTGCGGCGATGGTGATAACAGTAGTGTTGGTGATGATGCGGTGGTGGCGATGGTAGTGATAACAGTGTGATGGTAACGGTGTTGGTAACAATAATGGTGGTAGTGGAAGTGGTTGGTGGCGACAGTAGGTGGTGGCGGCGGCGGTAATAGTAGTGGTCAGTAGTGGCGATGGTAATTGTGGTAGTGGTTATCATTAAATTGATATGAGGTTATTTTTGGAAAAAATGTAAAATTTTATAAGGAACCATGATTCTTTAATTGAGTCAAGAAATCCCTATTACTTGATTTCACGTAATAAGGATTCCTAAGGAATTGCAATTCGAAAACAAAAAACTAAGTGAACGCTGTAATAAGGAATAAGGGGAGAATTGAATTCCAATTCCCCTTAAGTAAACGAGGCATTCTAGTCTAGAGACTTAGTATAGCTACACCTTAGTAAGGAAAGGTTTTCGAGCAAAAGGAGGAATAAGTTATCTGTAAGGGCTGAGGGACCCTTCAGAATCCTCCATAAGATCAATGATAACGCCTACAAGTTGGAGCTGCTAACAGATTATAGGGTTTCGGACACCTTTAATGTTGTTGACCTCTGTTCATATCACCTTGATAGAGAACTGATCGAAGACTAGTTGGATTTGATCCCAAATGCAAATTAACCTGAAGGGAATGATAGGAATCTGGCTACTAAGCCTTTAACCTATAGCCAAACCAGAGGGCTAGAGGGTTTGGGGAGGCAAATCCTCTTGCTTCAAGTGACCTCTACCGAAGTCGAGTTTCTCCTTGTTGCCGATCAACTCTATATGCCGAACCGTTTGACTGCTCACCTCTCTGAAGTTATGTGCTGACTTGAATAATGCCTATATTATAGCCAAACCTCGCATGCCTGTTCGGTCATATCTGAGCCAAACACTTGCTCAGCATTACTCTTGCCAAGAGACTGAGAGAGCTGCCCTAAACTAACCCTTAACCACTCTTGCTCGGACATTTGATCGGCTCGTACTCTTTTATCTGTATCCTCCAACAACGCTACTAATGTATTACTACCACGTATTCAAGACTACTTATAGAATTTGCTACTATAATCATTACTTTTTTTGTGAATATTCTTTTTTCACCCTTTGTATACTTTACGTTACTTCTTTAAGACAATATCCTTTTGGTCCTTTCCTTTTTAGGTAAGTTGTCTTAAATTCTCAGATATAAATTACCCTTGTACATGTAGCTGTGGACATTAGATTATCATTAATACACTGGATATTTTTTCTCTCTTAAACATAGTTTGTTTATTTTCATTTCACTCTTTTCTTAACTCTTAAGCAAGGGTAAGTGGTAAATATCCTCATTGGACCATCTTGTACGTTATATTGAGTAGCATCGTGAGTTTTCGAAAATTCTATTGGTGTATCATATCCTTTAAATTTGTTGTAGGTTTTGCTTACTTTTTTATTTGTTTTTTTTTTCCTTACACGCTTTTAGCAAGCTTGGACTCATCCCTGCGACCGACCTTGTTTATCCTTGGTTATAGTATGCATCACTGCTTGAAATGATAAATCAAGGAATTTAAATAGGAGGTTTGTCGTCTTCACGTGTTGCAATTGTTGAATTTGCACACCCTACCATTATGAATTCAACTCTAACAAATTCTATGCCTGTGAATTTCATTAACTCTACTTCTATAATGCCAGTAAGGATGGAAACAGCTACTCAAAGGGCTTCATTTACGACTAAAGAGGATCTAGATGTGTACATGAGGGAAATATAGGCAAAATCCATATCAAGTGTATTAGAACTGAAGCTCCTATACTGTTCACACATCACTATCAAGCCATATCTAAAGGATTATGTAAGTTTAAAGTTCATGTTGTTTAATGGGAAGAGGGAAGTGCTAAGGAACACTTGTTGAAATTTATTGAGACTCTAGAAGTCTATGGCTTAGATGATAATTTGAAGTTGAAGGAATTCTCAAAATCCCTAACAAAAAAAGCCTATACTTGGTATGTCAATCTCCTACCAAGATCAGTCGATTCATAAGGTAGAATGTGTTGCGAACCGTGACTAAGAACAGATAAGGCTGGTCGCTGGGTAGGTCCAAACTTGCAGAATCTCAAAAGGAATAATGGAGAATGCGATGAGAAAGGGCGAATGCCAATGAAGGGTAAGTAAAAACCCACGAACAACTTCTATGGATATGATGCATCAATGGGACTTTTGAGGATTCATAGCATGATTTGATATGACGCACGAATCGGTCCAGTGAGGTTACTCACCACCTAACCTTACTCAAGGGTTAGGATAAAAGTAATGCGGAGAGTAAACAATCAGTGTTTATACAAGGAAAAAAATACTTAAGTGTATTAAGGATAATCTCTTTGCATCTGTCAGCTACAATTATAAGGGTATTTATACTCATAAGTTGGGGCAACTTGCCCAAAAAGGAAAAGAAAAAAATAGCATTTCCTAAGGAAGTAATATACAAAATATAAAAGGGTAAAAATGAATATACAACGAAAGCAATCGTTAGTGCAACGGATTCTACACATGATACTGTACATGTGGTGATACTGCATTAATGATGCCATTGGAAGATGTGGACAAAAAGTATGGATAGCTCGCTTGTCCGAGTAAGGGTGGCTTAATCAATCCGGACTCTTTCTCTTGGCATCTTGGCAGGGGTGCGGCCGAGTAAGAAATTGACCAGGCATGCGAGAGAATGAGGATGGACTGTTGTCTTGGCCTTTTACTTCTTGGTACATGACATGCGAGAAACAAGCAGTCACTCGACTTAGTAGGTAGAATGAGTCGACAAAGAGATATTCGGCCTTTGCATGACTCAGTTGGAATAGGAGGATTCGTCTTGCTAATCCTTTTAGTCCTTTGGCTCGGCTGCGGGTCAGTGGTCCGGTAGCTTGATTCCCATCAGAATGTGTAGGATGTTTCTAGAAAAAATTCTTCTCTACTGAAGAAAGGGTTATTCTTACTGACATGGGAAGAATTTGTTAGAGGCCCAAAGAAGATCTCATGGACTATATTGAGCAGTTCAGAGAGTGTTCTTTAAAGATGCAAGATGTTTGTGATGAGAGGGGATTGGTTAAAATTTATATTTAAGGAATGTTCCCTGACTACGCAGTCTATCTTGAAAATCTTTCATTGGTCTCCTTTGCGATGTTAGTCAAGAACGTGTGAAGGACTAACAACTCGGTATAAGATTTGAAGATTTAACTAGTGCACACCTTCAATGAATTTAAGCTAAGAGGAGAATCCTAAAGGAGTAAAGAAATCTAAAAGTGAGAAGCTTATAGATACCAAACTATCTTTAGTATACCTATGTTCAATGGAAAAAGTGCACGAGCTACTCGACCAGTGGATACAAGATGGAAATATCAAACTTCCTAGAGCTAAATGCATACTAACGGATGAGGAAAAAAGTGACCTTAAGTTTTGCAGGTTCCATAGGAGTGTAGGCTACCGTACAAAAGATTATTAGACACTAAAGAAAATATTTAATGAACGTATCCAGCATAGAGAATTGATTATTGTAGATAATGTTGTCGGGAACAATCCATTTTTAGCTTACAATACTCGACGTAGTGTTGTGAATGTTAGCACTCACGACCCCACAAGGATGAAAAGTATGGACATATAGCCAGTTAAGGCGCACAAAGTTAAGCATAGAGGATTTGAGGTCAAGACAAGTAGAGATCACAGTGTCGTCTTTGCTTGTTTAAAAGCTGCTAATGTTAAGAATTTCTTTGATCTCATTGGATTTGATGAGGATGCTTAGTTTAAGGTAGAGACCATGCTCATGAGGATCGCACGAGGTCAATACAAGCAACATGATATAGGACATCTTGTAAAGATAATGGTTTCAATGAATGAAAATGCAATTACATTTACTAATGCTTACATGTGTATAAGGAATTCTAATCACAATCGCCACTATGTGTGAAAAGCATACTCAATGGTTATCTTACCAAGAGGACTTTCATCAACAATGGATCCTTACTCAATGTTATGCCAATGTTTAGTTTTAGAGTTGCAAAGATAAACATTAGACACTTAGTAAGATAGCTTATCCTGTTGAACAACTTTTATGAATCTTCCATGAAGATAGCAAGGTACATCAAAGTAGACTTCAATGTTAGATCTATTCATAACCGTATATGGTTTCATGTGATTAATACATTTACATCCTACAACCTCCTTATAGGAAGGACGTGATTGCATGATTACGACATGATACCTTTAACATGGCATCTATGTATTAAGGGTTATTGGGGTGAGAAGGATGTTTTTATTCGTACAACAAAGAACCCATTTACCCACGATGAACTATACTTTGCTGAAGTAGCCTTCTTCAATGAACATGAAGAGGTAGTATTGCAAAATGTAGAAGAACCTCCTAATGTATCACTATCCATAGGGGAAGAAGGTCACACTTGAGCATCCAAGAAAAGGATGCGCGGTTGTCGAGGAGATGCAAAGAAATGCAAGAGAACATATAATATTATGGAAACTAAAGATGCTTTATAAAAAGAGGTATGAAAACTACTAAGAGTAAAGGATGACCTTACTAGTTTTCTCTCTTCTCTTTTCTTGTTACATGTAAGTGAAGCGATAGTCACTTCTTATTAATGAAAAAAGTTTCTTTCTCTATCATTAATATTATTATCTTATAAAACATAATTGTGTCTATTTGTATCTCTTTATTGGCATTGTCACTGCTAAGTAAGAGACTTGTCTTCTAAGTGCACAAGGATAATCTCATAGAACAATTTACATCTTATTGGGGGCATTTGGACCCTTTCGATTGTTTCAAAGAAAAATCGATAGTGAACATGACATCTAGTGTACATGTTGCTACTGCCTAATATAGAGCTTTGACTTCTAAGCACACGATAATGAACTTGGCTTATATCTGCGACTTGGTATGAGCATTGTCTCTCGGGTGCAAATAAGTTGTAGCAATCTTGCATGTTTATTATGCTGCCTAGTTGATCCAAATGTTTCTTGCCATCAAGTTGCGAAGACAATCCCATTGATGAACACATTAACACTTCAATTCAAGTAATACCTTGGTAAGCCATATTACACAATCAAGTAGTGAGGAATACCTCCTTGACTAATGAGAAAGAACTATTGATCCTAGGCAATCAATGCCACTATTATTGCATATGTATGATTGGACACTTGAAAGGAATCTTCTATATATTATCATTAGTAAGCAAAAAGTCTTGCTTCAATACGAGTGATGTGTGAGATCCCTTAGATCATTGAGTCTAAGCAATCTCATAGTTATGCCTATCTTAAAAGAGACCTCATTAGATCATTGAGTTTAAGCAATCTCATGGTTATGCCTATCCTAAAAGAGACCCCCTTAGATCATTGAGTCTAAGTAGTCTCACAATTACATCTATCTTACAAGAGGCCCCTTAGATCGAAGAGTTTAAGCAATCTCGAAGTTATGTCAATGTAAAATTTGAAGCTCATGATTGTTTAACACTAACATGACTAAGCAGAGCCTTTACTTTCTACTATGTAGTGTCATTTTCAAGAAAAAGGAAAAGATAACAAGGTAATCTTATTAATTTTAACTAGACAACATTGCTGCTTAGTTGATACACTTAGACTCGAGTGAATGCCTTCTTTGCAATTATTATCCTTTGTCATATTACTATTAATAGATGTTTCTTGCAGTTTATTAAGACTTTACAAGTTGCTAAAGGGATTAAAGCAATCCCATTGTATTTTCTTTCAGCATGTTGCTACCAAGTGAAGAGCTATCACTCTTAAGCATACAATAACAAGACATCTTCACAGAAAGTAAGTGGAAGCACCAAGGAAATAGAAGAACACGAACGTCAATAAATGGATTTTATTACTATCAATTCTCTATATTCAAACACAACTTGTGTTTACAAGAAGATAGAGTTACGATTGTGTGATTGAAGAAAATTACAATGGGTAGCTTTGGACAGCATCTTCTAGTACAAGTAGTCAACTACAAATGTACATAATTGTTCCTAAGCAAACGAAATGTCACCATGAAGTTAAATCAATGTGATCCATCAAAGCTATTACTACTTGTAAAGATTAAGGGACTGTAGTACAACATTGAATTTCTAATGACGTCATGAAGGAATGAGAAACATTAAGACTTATTGATTAGCCCCATTGCTATGTGTTGATAATTGGGGAAATAAAGTTATAGATTGATATGATATTCGAGGAGGCTATCCTTGCATGATTATTGCTGCTCATGCTGCTTGCTTCATATAACACTCTGTATGTGCATTACTTGATTGGCGAGTGAGCATGATGCCCTCTTTGTAAGCAACACTTGATGTACACGTGTATGTAAGACTTGATGCGCGTGTGCTCGCTATGATAGATGGTGTGTACTTAGATGCTCAGTGCATGTGCACATGCTCAAAGGTTTGATGTGCTGGTACTTGCAATGCTTAATATGCTACACTTTGCAAGTAAAGAAATCACCTAGTTGATTCATTCTTCTTCTCCTCCTTAAATGGTAAAACTTGTTTACAAGGATTGTTAGCACCTTTTGTAAAACCCAGCAGTTACTTAAACCATTATAAGCAGATGTAATGTGATTTCACCATTGTGAGTATCATGCTCAAACCATGTGAAATTGCTCGAGAGCGCTATGCGAAGCAATTAACATGTAGTGAAGATCATACCAAACTATCAAATAGATAACAACCATATAAGGAAGTGGCACGGCTTTGTAAAAAAATAGTCTCATGTATTAATGAGATGAAATGAAGTCCATGTAGTGGATATGATATACTTATGCATTGTAAGCCCTAAAAGTTAAGCTAAATGATCGTAGGATTAAACTTAGAACATAAGGTTTAGGACGATTGGTTAAGAAAATAAGTAACTGTCGAGTCTGATTTTTCGGTTTTCTAATTATTTAAAATTAATTTTTCATTTTTCGATTAATACTAAACCGTAACCCATTTAATATTAATCATTGACTAAAGAAATTGAGAAATTTCGGCTTTTTATTAAAAATAAATTTTTCGGAGTCGCCACCCGACCGAAGTCGGAAAAAGAAAAAGAAACCGCAATCAATTGGGTGAATTGATTACGATTTGGTTACCGGTCTTTGATTTCAATTTTAAATAAAGAACCAGAGAGTTCCGAGTTCGGGGGTTAACCTATTAAACCCTTAACGGGTACCACTATTTATTTACCGAAATTAAGATTATTTTTTTAATTATAATATTTAAAAAATAAATAAATAAAATCAAAAGAAAAAAAAGAACCTAAGTTTTTACATATTTTATCGTCGCTCCAAAGGTGCCTACGTACTCGCTAGCCGGGATCAGACGATCGTAGTTTTTTCAGAAAATCTTTAGTGTGTTGATTTATTTTAATTTTGAAAACTGTCCAAGTTTACGTTTTAATTTATTCAGTTTATTTTAAAAAAAAAATCTAAAAGGCCCTGATTCTCGAATATTTTTATTTTCATAAAAACTCTCTAAAAGTCCTATTTATTTATTTAAAAAAAAAGGGTTTATTATTATTTTTTTAAGTTTTCTATGTGAAGAGTCCTAAAAAAAACTAACAACTAAGCTAATATATATATATATATATAAAGTATGTTATAAACTTAATTGGCTAACTAACAAAATAATAATATAATAATAATAAAAATAACTAAACAAATAACTAAATAAAAAGAACCGAACCTTACTTGTCATTTTGCTGTTGTGTCTTTGAACGAAAGGTGAATTCTTGGCATCTTCCTCAGTGAGGTGATGATGGTTCTGGTAATGGCGAAACTAACAAGGAAAGGCCAATTGCGATTCCATTCTCTCCTGAAGAAAACCGCCCATGGATTGAACTTCAGTATCTTCCTTCAACATGTCACTTTCTCTAGTTAGGTTGCGAAACGCAATGATGAGCTTTGGCAGCTTTGGAATGGAAAGGGATGGAGCAGTTTTAGCCATTTGATTAAATTGACTTTGACCGTTTGATTGAATCGAAAAGTTTGTGGTTTTTAATTTGGGTAAATTGCATCAATGTTTTGGTTTTTCGAAATTCAGCAGCTAGACCTTTTCCCCCTCTATCGCCAGATCTAGGAAAATATAAAAATAAAAGTCTGGATCAAAAAATAAATTACAAAAGTAGGTCAATTAGGTCTAAATCAATTGGTGCATCAATTTGATATATTCGGGCCGAAGCTCAAACACATACACGTGCCTCGATTAGATCTACCATGGGAATGAACAATAGACAAGTTAGCCAATTTTCTCAGGTTCCATCAATTGTCAGCGGTAAAGGTTGGAAGTTGGGAGTACGTCGGCCTGGACTTATGAACAGTGAAGAGCTTCCAAGTGGTGATAGTCATGCTCTAGGTGGCAGCGAAGGCAACAGCTCGAAAAGATAAGGGTAGCTGACGTAAATGAATCCGATTTTCAATCTTGCTTCTGTAAAAGCAGAAAAATAAAGACATAAGTGGCTACTGAGACTCGAACCCGTGTCCTCCAACTAAATCCACCCAAATACTCCGTTGCTTATCTGTTAAACCGTTGACCTGTATTTTGATATTCATTACTATTAAATTATATTTAAACTATCCGATTCTCTAAAATAAAAAATTTTAACTAAACTAAAACTAACACTAAAACTAATTATTCTTAATATAAATTATTTCCTAAAAATCTACGAAATCTTTATAATTTTTCCTTTTCTTACTTTTTTGGTGTTTTCCTTATTTGTTAATTTTTATTATCTTTTTATCTTTTATTAATTTTTTTTGTTTTTTGATTTTTTTTTAATTAAGACTCTTTTTGTAAAAATAAAAATTATGACTTCAGAGGGGAAAAAATTAAGTGTCTATAGTAATAAAACAGAAGACTATAAAATTTTCAAATTTTAAGTATAATAATTGTTAATTACTAAAAAGGCGAAAAATGTAATTTAATAACTAATAAATCACTAGAGATAGATTATATGTATACTAAAAATTACAGAATGACTTAAATAATAATTAGGAATGTTCACATATACCTCACATGTATTTACGTGTAGATAAAAATACGCGAAATTATTTAAATTGGCCAAAAACTTAGTAAATAATTAAAGAAAATTATTAATTAATTGAGGAAAAATCAGAAAAAAATTAAAGGGATAGGGAATGATGAAAATCTGGTTGTGGTAAGTCAGGATTTGAAGAAGAAAAATTAGCCGATTAGAATCAAGCAACACAAAAGCTAAAAATTAAGAGATTTGGACAATGTCTTAACTAATTTAATGCATATTAATTACCACTAAGCTCTATAAATAGGGAAAAAATTCACAAGACTCCTTTGGACAGTTAAGAATCAGAAATAATAGAGAGCTTTGAAAATTCAAAAGAAAAACCAGAAAAAAAAAAAGAAAAGAAAACTGTGCAGATAGGGCTAGTAAGCCAAACCCACATACTACCATCACCTAGGACCGAGCCGCCGCCACCACCACCACCACCACCACCACCACTCCACTCCAGACCCACCATCTAAGCCGGCCGATACACTTGGACCGGAGTTAGAAGGCCAAAAGGCATTGAACCAAGTAAGTCCCTTATTTGCCCTGATTTTGTATAATTTCTTAAAATTAGTTATTTTCCTCAGAAAATTATGAAACTTGTTATTCTGAGGTTTTATTGTATGTAGATTTAGGGAAAAATAGTGATTAAGTTTAATCACGTTTGAAAATATAGGGTTCTTAACAAATTAAGCAAAATCAAGCATAATTGGAATTAGAATGCTTAAGTGATATAGAACAGTGCTATAAAGCCATTTTTTTAAAATTAATTTTCAAAATTTTTAAGTTAATTTTTAGCCCTAAAATGATGGAAAAATTGGGTAATTTTGGGTTAATTAGGTATTTAAGACACTAATTACTAATTTAGATAGTAATTATATGTTTAGGGATGTTAAACTCTGATGTGGAAACCTAATCCTAGCCTTTGGAGTATTAAGTGTAATTAATTTAGGAATTAGGTAGTAATTGTAGGAAATTAGAAATATGTGGAATTGAAAATTTAATAAATCTGAAAAATTAGGGTTATTTAGATAATATTATAATAAAAATCAGAATATACTAAATCTGAAACAAAAATTTAATTGTATAAAAAATGTAAGATTTCCTCACATCGAGAATAAATCTGATACCCTAATTAGGATTAGCGTGTATCGAATAGTTTAGAATACTAAATTAAGACCCAATAAGATATTAGAATACTTGAACTTAATGTGATTAATTTCACATTAAGATTTAAGCATATTTAAGACTTCAAAATCAAAACTAGAATCTAATTTAGGATCCGAACCCCGAAAGAGAATAGAAAAAAAAATTATTAGTACATAATAGGTATACATGAAAAAATGAGTTAAATTATAAATTAGAATATGAATATTTAAAGTATAAGTACTAAAAAGACCTATTTGTATTATAGGATACCTAGAGACGAGTCAGCTTGCAACTAAGTGATCGGACGATTGAGAAATTCCAAGTGAGTTGGGATTAATACGTTGCTGTATTTCGGAGGCTTGAGATTATACTTGGTTGTGCTTGTTAGATAGTTGGTTGTGTGCATGTACTTGATTATGAGTGATGCTATGATTCTGTTTGTTGTTCTGGCATGTATTGTATGATTTGTATGAAATGAATGATCACCATAAATTGAACTTAATCAAATATACGACTTGTAATCATAATCGGACCTGCATGGCAACCTATTAGGGGAAACCTAGGATTCTCCGGCCAAATACAGACCTCTTCAAAAGGGATAGCGCAGGATTGCAAAGGGTCCCTTCTTCATCCTCAGTTGAACTAAGTGACAGGTGAGGAGGTCGCTGCGAGGGTGAAGTCAATGGTTAGAAGGTAGTTGCGGTAGGAGCAAGGTCTCCATTACACAAGCTTAGGTTTGGTTGTGAGCTGCTGTATAACATAGAAACTCCTCAACTTGAATTAGAGCGGGTGAAATTTCTTTGATTTCACAACGGACCGGACTACATTGTGCGATGACACTTGATTGCTGTATTGCATGAAAATAATTACTTAATAATCCTGTTTTTGTTTGTATGCATTTATGAGTCTTCAATTCAACTTACTGAGTTATAGTTGCTCATACCCTTGTAGATCCTTTTGCAGGTTTTGATTTCTGAACACTTCAAGCATTATGCCACCTTATAATTACCCAGAAGTTAGTTCTTTTGAAGCCTAGGGTGTGAGGATCAATTTACATAGTAGTGATGTGTAGCCTAAGTGTCCTTTGTAGTTAAGGATGAAAGACTGATAGTTATTATGTAAATTAGTAAACCGTTGTGTTTATGTAGAATTTCCTTCTGTGGACTTTACATATAATTATATATGTTTATTCAAAATCTGTGATATTTACCATAATTGTAGTTAAACATTTAATCGAATTGTTTACTTCAAAGCGAGGAGTCATCGACGTCTTGTGTAAATCATGTCTATGGTAGGCACTGTAAGGCCAGTTACTATCATATAATGGTTTACATGGCGGGACAGTTGCGACTCTGCGACTTCAGGGCGTAACATGCATGTGGCATCCTATTGTGTTGGGGCATGCTATTGTATATGCTAAAATAGGAAAATTAGTAGAATGAAGCACACTTAGTGAATATTACACATATTAATATGAAATGGATAACATCATTAACAATGAATGGCATAGAGGTACAAGGAGTATAATGTGCAAACAAATAAAGTAGTGAGGGTGCAATCAAGATTATAGACAATTTAAAACAACAATAGAAGCAATGAGAAGCAAGGATAATAGCGAGGTAGAAGTCACTAACATGACCAAAGTTTAGATGTTCTATGAATTGGCGGTAGCACATGTTCCAATCATTTTATGGATTAAAACATTCAAGATGTCATCCAAGCAGTAGATTATGACACTACTATTGAGTTGTTCAATTGAACCGAATTCCTACATAAGAGCTTTGAAGAAATTATCGATATTTAATTTTACATTGATAGATGTATTAAGTACTGGAGAAAGTTTCAAGCTGCATGGTAATCATTGGTGAGAATTGTAATTTAATAATAATTCATATGGTCTTAGCATGCCTTATGGAATCAGGTAAGAGTGGCTTTTAGAATTGGCTTGTGTTGGAGGAATGTTAAAATTGGCATGACATAGTTCAAACTCAATAATTAGAGCTAAATATACATGGGTAACAAAAAATATCATGGAAGTTCTAAAAATTATGCTAAATGCAATAAATTCATAATATCTAAGGTATGGGAAATGAGAAGGTCAGAAGAAAGGAAAACTTTGAATGACTAGCAAAACCTAAGAGAAGTTCAACATTTAAGGCCCAAATCACATTTGATAGAGCAATAAGTATGAAGCTACCAAATATAGTAATTAATAGGAAAAAGAAAAAGTGAAGCGATAGTAGTTAATAAACTAACCAATAGAGATAGACCGCTTCTTGATTGTTAACCTAACACCAATTTCTAAATACTAATTGCAACCTTGAAAGCAACAGTGTTGAAGCTTCAAACAGAAATCCTATAAGAATCATAACAGAACAACAAGAGAAATGAATATTAGAATAAAACAAAAAGATTTGGAAATGTGTAGTAAAGAAAGGCATGTAAGAGCTATTGACCTATGACCGTAATGCAAGCTATTGCAGCAATGAATATTATTCTTTATCGTCAACCTTCTTGTCAACTTTTAGTTTTGATCTATCTCTTTGGTAAATCCTGTAGCACTGCTTGGTCTTTGAAAGCTTCAATTTTCAATGGAGTCCATTCTACAACTTTGTTCTTCAAGCTATGGTCTTTGAGCTCTAATTTTCTTTGACTTTTAACTTTGCTTTACTTTGTTCTGTAGTATTCAATGGCAGTGTTGGCATTCACAATGATAGCTGTGGGTTCGGTCTTCGAGTTTTGTGGCTTCTCTTCTTCTCAGTTTTCATTTTTTTTTTTTTGGGGTTAAGATTTGTTATTTGTTGCTCTAATATGCTTTTGTGATTTTCGCAATCTTTAGTATTTAGTCTTCAAGCTCTACAACTTTGTTTTCTTTATTAGTTTTCTAAAGGCATTAGTTATCTTCAACATATATGAAAGTTGGTATTGTATGATTGGATGGGAATGAAAGAAGGAAGAAGAGTGTATGAAAAGAGAGTTGATGGAAAAATGAATGTGAATGATGATACAAAATGAAGATGCATGTGTATAAAGGTTGGAATACATATATTATTAAGGAAAAGAGATGGAATGGGAGAAGTGAAATGGGAGAAATAGAGATGGTATATGGAGGTGCTGTTGAGGTTTGAAATATGTTAAAAAAGAAAAGAGAGGAAAGTGAAATGAAAACAGAAGAATGAGAATTCAGACATGAATGAAGATTGAGGGTAGGAGAATTAAAAAAAAAGAAGAAGAAGAACGGAATGAAATATAGAAGAAGAGTGAAGGAACAAGGAAAAATGAAGGAAGAGTTGAGAGTTGAATATGTGGGCAAGTGAGAAATGGCTAAAAGTAATGGTAAAGAATAAGTTTGGATGTATATTTGTAGAAGAAAAGAGCATAACAGAAATATATTCCCCATTATACGGATGTATTGTAAATCATTCACATGTTAACACCTCATTACAAGTATTGGAATATTCTTTGAGGAATGTCTCATCCTCATCCAAATATTTAAAAAAGGATTTTACACGTACTGATGCTGATTGCTGAAGGTGAAGGCTAAAGATATGTTTAAATGTATGGCTTAGTCTAAATGCACTTGAGGATTGCAAAGCTCGGACCTATCTTTGCCTTGTTAAATCGGGGGCATGTGTTGAAAAAAAAAAATTTGTGTAGAGATTTGGATGAACATACTAAGTTTTGGTTGAAGGAATTTTGTAAATAGAGATTTGAAAATTCATTTAGCTTTTGGGGTGCTGCCATAGTAACTTCGTAAGGGACATTGTCCCTTTGACCCTCACTTGTTAATCAGCTAGTGGGACCATCGTGCTTACCAGTTATAGTACAACATATAAGATTTGGTTAACACAAAGTGTTTACATTATATGTGAAGACCTTACAAGAAGAAAACTTTTATATGAGAAGAAATCAAGGAAACACTGATATATGGAGTTGGCACAATGAGATTGTTAATGTGAACCTAGCATTTGAATTCAGCTTAATGGAACCAATAACTCATGAAGATCAAATCGAAAAGATGAATCGACTTAGAAATAGACAGCTCAAAATAGATTTATTTTAGAGTGTTGTCATGGGGGTAATATGCGACTCAATTAAGCTAAGGCATGACACACAATTAAGAGGTGTTCTGAGCTCACGCACTTAAACAACTCTCAAATGAATTTAGTAGTGGCGTAGTTGTTCAAATAGCACATACATGTCTAAGTAATCTGAAAGACTCATTTGATGCCCAAATCCTTTCAACTTTCTTTGAAGGACTTTGGTAAGGAGGCAAAATTTAGAGGACTAAATTTAAGTTTGGGCTTTAAGTCTATTAATTAATTGGGTTTGACTCTTTGGGCTAAATTGATAGGGCCCAAAGAGTTAAGTCCAAATGTCCAGGATGATTAAGAGAGTTTTAGCATGATAGGTTTATAGTAGGACTCGTTGGATTGGTTCGCCCCATCTGACTTTTCTCGGTTTAGCCCACATTAATAAAATAAGGCTATTTGGGCCTAAACCCATGAAAAGAGTTTGCTTAAGATCTATTTATAAAAGGCTTTAATCTTAGTCGTTGATTAACATCATGATCCAACGGATCAAATTAACTACCATTTCTTATAAATACCCCATTCCCTTCCTCATTTGAAAGGGGGACAAATTCCAACTAACGCTATTACTCTGTTGGAATCCTATCTTAAGGATTAAACACTTAAACATCTTAAGAATACTACTTCGTTGTTCATTCATTGTGGAGTTTGATGCTATTGCGCTCATCCATCTCTCATCTTACGTGTTAAAGCTTACCAAAATTACCTACTGCTCATCCTCATCCTCGTCCTACCTCACTTAATAATCCCATACGTGTAAGTTAAGTCATTTCCTTAGTTACATGTAGCGTGATTTGATATATAGCACGTATATAACCCTTATAACTTGAACCCATTCACATAACAACCGTTAAGGAAACGATTAGGAGTGTCAGACCAAATATCGACTTCCTTCGATGAGGATAATTGAAATGGTCTTTTCTCTATCCTTAGTCAAACTAAGTGATAAGTAAAGAGGTCGTGGCAAGGATAGGGCCCGTGGTTCGAAGGTGGTTACGAGAGGAGGGTGTTATCTATTGCATAAGCCTAGGTTTGGTTTGATTTTGAGTTGTGGTAAACCCATCAATTCGAGTTAGAGTGGATGTAATTTCTTTAACCTCATAATAAGCTATATAACATTGTGTGATATTTCAAGTGATTAATTGCATTGCATTTCATTATAATTAATATTCTTGTTTGTGATTGTATGGCATTTTTCTATCTCTATCTCCCTTACTGAGTTAGTTGTGATTACATCTCTATAGACTTTTTTTATAAGTGACAAGTGAAAATTTAAGATGTATGAATATCATCACTCTTAAGTTAGTGCATAGTCGGTTAGAAAAGTGAGGAAAGGAGAATCTATTGAATTTAGGCTTTTGATTTTTCTTTTGGTTTTGATAAAACTAATTGGGAATCCCTGTAACACTCACTAATTTTCTTATCTTTTTGTAAATGGACTTCAAGACCTGTAGCTTTTGTAAACTTTTAATGTAAATTATAACTCTATATGTGGAAATGCTTATGTAAGTACCATTATATTATTAGACAACAAGTTGTTTTGAGTAGTATTTCGAAAAGCTATATTATAGGTTTAATTATTAATAAGTAATTGACTAGATGCTTCAAGTTGGTTAAGTCGTGTACACCTTATCTAGACTAAATCTATTATAGTAATTGTAAGGTCAGCTTCTATCTTAGGTTATTTTATATAGCAAAACTGTTACAACTTCCCCTGTTTAGGATGTGACATAACCTAATCAAAGTGCCTTTATTTCTAGATGATTCATTCAAGATAACATCATAATTGCTCATGACATATTTCACTATTTAAAAAAAAAAAAGGAATAGATATAGGTGGAATGGTGTTTTTTAGAAGAGGTAATGAGAAAATTGGGCTTTAATGACCATTGGATTAGGTAGGTGATGGATTATGTTGTGTCTGCCTCCTATAATCTTATTGTGAATGGGAAGAGGGTTGATAGTTTTAATCTAACAAGAGTTATAAGACAAGGCAATCCCATCTCCCCTATCTGTTTTTGTTTGTAGCCAATTGATTATAAAAAATGATTATAAAGGAAACCCAAGTACGTAATCTAAAGGGGATTAAGATTAAGAGAAGAGGTCTTGAATTAACTCATCTTTTTTTTTTTTTTACGGATGACTCTCTTTTCTTCTTGAAGGCATTTGAGGATAATTTTCATTTTCTTAAAAAAATTCTCAATGATTATTGTAATGCTTCAAGCCAACTTCTTCATTTCCATAAATCTTCCCTTTGTTTTAGCAAAAATACAAATTCGTTAAAACGAGAGAGCTGTGCAAATATTTTGTAATTAGCCAAGATATAGATGACTAGGTAATTATCTTGGACTTCTTATTGAATGGGAAAGGTTTAAGAAAGAAGCTTTGGCTTTTGTTTGGTTTCGACTAGTTGATAAGTTAAAAGGATGGAAATCTAAGTTATTGTCCCAAAAAGGAAAGGAAGTATTAATTAAATCAGTTGCATATGTAATTCTTACTTATGCAATGAATATATTTAATTTTCCTATCTCTTGGTGTAAGGAAATGATTGCTTTGATTGCCAAGTTCTGGTGGTGGAGGGGTAGGGGGTAGTGATGGGAAAACTAGGAAGATCTATTAAAAATCGTGGTCACACATGACTAGACCTAAAAAAGATGGGGGATTAGGTTTTAAAGAATTGGTTGATTTTAATAAAGCTCTTTATGGGAAGCTTGCGTAGAAAATTATCAATAGGCTTGAAGATTTTTGGATGAGGGTATTAAAAAGTGTATACTTCCTTAATAAAAGTTTCTTAAAAGCAAGGAAGAGAAAAGGTGCCTCCTAGTGTTGGCAAAGCATTTTAGAAGGGAGAGATATTATTGAAAAGGATTGCTTTTGGCAAGTGGGAATGAAAGTAAAGTTAAGGTATTTAAGGATCCATGGCTGCCACATGTGCCTTGGCATAGATCGAACAATGTGAGTGTTGGAGGTGATTTGGCTAATTCAAGAGTAAGGAATATAAGAAATGAAAGTGGTACTAATTGGGATTTAGTGATGATTGAGTCAATTTTAACCAAAACACATAAGAAAGATATTCTTAAAGTTAGAGCATGTGGTATTGATATGGAAGATAAACTTGTTTGGCTGAGTGAAACTAGTGGTTAATATACCGCTAAGTCGGGTTATGTCTTTTTGATGAAGAATAAACCTTCTTTAGCTGTTGATATAGCATCTTCCTCCTTTGTCTTCGATAAATGCTTGTGGAAATTTATTTAGAATTTGAATATTATGCCTAAGCTTAAGCATTTTCTTTAGAGAATATGTTCTAATGCCATTGCTTGTAAAAGTGAAAGATCTAGACTGATCCTTTATGTGTTTTTTGCTTTAAGGAAGATTTGATAGAGCATATTCTTTTACATTGCCTATGGACAAAAAATGTTTGGAAGCATGTACTCAATTGCCTTGTTGATTTGTTTCATGTAAACATGATTGAAGAGTGGTTGGTTGATGTTTTTAAGAATTTTTCAGGAAAAGGCGAATTTTTTCTATGCAAAATTATCACCACTCTTTAGCAAGTTTAGAAGGAAAGGAACTCTTGTAGCATCAACCATTCAACACCTAACGCATGAGCAATTTTAAACAGAATTGAGAGTAGTGTTAGAGAGTAACTGATACTGTTAAAGAATAAAAATATTGTAGATTTGGAGGTTTTAGCAATGGATAGTTTTCCATTGTCCACTTGCCATTCGAATTTGGGAGAAACTTTTGATGACGGAAATGTTACAATTTGAGAGAGCATTCATCGCACTTTGAGAACACAATTGGAAACGTGGAAGCCACCTGATAAGGATATTATAAAATTAAACGATGATGTTCTTTTTTATCATGTAATAATTCTATCGGAGTAGGTATTGTGCCTTGGAAATTTAATGGTGATCTCTTAGCAGTTGTTTCAAAGTCTGTTACAAATGATGATGTAGAATCAGTTGAAGCTATAGCTATTCTCGAGTGTTTGAATATTGCCATGAGAAAATGATGAAATTCTATCTTGATGGCATCTAATTGTAGCATGGTGATTGAGAGTATCAACCAGTTAGACGTTTGTTCTTTGAAGATTCGCCCTATTGTTTTAGAGATTAGATCTTGTTGTTTATGTTTGATTCTATTAGTTTTCTTCATGTTTCTCATGAAACAAACAAATACACAAATTAGTTTTCTTCATGTTTCTCATGGAACAAACAAATACACAAATTGGGTCGTTGCTCCAGAAAAAACTTAGACATAACTCCACCTATTTTATCTCTTTCTTTGTATGAAGATCTGATCAGTTGTATTTAAGTTCTTGATTATCAATAAAGTTCATCATTATTGAAAAAAAAAAAGAAGCTCAATATCATCTCACTTACTATGGATCCTATGTCTCCAATGAATTAATTATGAGCGTATTTCCAATTTTTTTGTTAAGATACACATTTTTGAATAGAAAAGAAAAGTAAATAAATAGACATTTATTCATCAATTTCATATTTTCTTAGTTAATATTATAAATAGTACTCAAACTTTGTCAAAATATACAATTTATTACTTATAACTCGAAAAGATTAATTTGCTAATTAATTAAAATTTTAAAGTCAATTTTACTCTCCAGACTAACTCTATTAAATTTATTTTAAATTTATTTGTGAACATAAACATAAGGACAAATAAGAAATTGAATATTCTAACTAACTCAAGACTAGAAAATAGTTTATAGTCACTTGTCTGTATGAAGAATTATGTAATCACTCGCTAAGTAGCCGTTTAAGATGTCTTATTCTTATGGTAATAAAAAAGGTTTTGAAGTGAATTAATCCACTAAAAAAATTAGATCATTTAAATCAACACGATCATTGGACTATTCCTAATTTATCTTTACATATTAGCATAAAATTAAAAAATTAATCATGAAAACCTTGTTTAGTTAGCAATTTAATATTTTTAAAATATAGCCCAATTTTCTGGTTACTAACAAAAGCCCAAAACCGCCGGTTACTGGCCGTCTCCTCCTCCTTCCTCCTTCTCCATGAACTGAATCGGAAAACTCTAAACACCACCACTGAAACTGCAATCAAGCAACCATGAGTAGTACCTCATCAAGCACCGGAGGACCACACTCTCTGGCCTTCCGCGTAATGCGTCTCTGCCGTCCATCATTCCACGTCGACACTCCTCTTCGCGTCGATCCTTCCGATCTCTTCTTCGGCGAAGATCTTCTCGACGATCCTCTCGCTGCTTCTCATATTCCTCGTCTTCTTGACCACCACTCTATCTCCTCCTCCACCATCACTGCTGCTACTTCCCCCGATTCCGATCTCTCTTTCCGCAACCGATTCCTTCTCCACCATCTTTCCGACTCCAACGGGCTTTCTGGCCTCCTCCTCCTTCCTCAAGCTTTCGGGTGATCATTCATTACCTCTCTCTCTCTCTCTCTCTCTCTCTCTCTCTCATTTATTATTGATTGATTCGGTATATTTTTTTTCCTTAAAATGTAGCTGTATGAGGTTTCAATTGAATTTGAAATTGTTCAATTAGATTTAATTAGGATTTAATTGAAATTTTTCAATCAAGTCTATTTATAGCTTATTTAGGTTTTATTTACTTTTGTTCAATTAGGTGCAAATATAGCTGATTTAGGTTTAAACTTGTTCATTTAGGTTGGATCAGGTTTTAGCTGAATCTGTTCAATTAGGTTTTAATACAGCCGAATTAAGTTTAATGTAATCCTGTTCAATAAGTGGTTGCCTCCCTCTCTCTTTGAGAAAAAAACCTGTAAATTCTGACTCCGGTGTAAGAAGTAAGCTGTCATATACTGAAGATTTTGTTATGTTTGGAAAAAGAAAATGTATTGGAGTTTGTAATTTCCGTTAAGATATGAGTAAAAATTAGCCAGTTAGTTGATTTGGTTTTTGTTGGTTTTAGATTTGGTAAGTTTTGTGAGGTTGAATCAATGGAATTGGTGCAATGTTGAAATGAAATTATGAACTTATGTTTAGAATGCTTAACTCTCACATCCTGTGTGGTTCTCTCTTACTATTAGTTCTTCATAGGAGACCTTAGCTTTGATTCAGATCGTTGTTGTTGTTGCAGTGCAATTTATTTGGGAGAGACATTTTGCAGCTATATAAGTATCAATAACAGTTCCAGTTTTGAAGTTAGAGATGTTATAATTAAGGTATGTGGAGCAAATCTCTCTTTCTGTTGTTTATTTCATCAATGTTCTTCTGATGGTTTCTGCTTCTAAAGGTGCATAATGGGTAAAATATAATGGTTCCAACTTTGATGTTTGTAGAAGTGGCTGTTGTGATATCATCTGTCTTTTAAGAGTTATAAGAGCTTAGTTCATTGACTTATGAAGCAGATATTTGCCTGAACTTTTATTATTCTTTTGCTTTGATGTTTCAGAAGGAACAAATCTTGAGTGTTCATATGACTTCATAGCATTATATAATTGGTAATTTGAAAAAATAAGTTGACCATCCTATACTTGCATGAATTTTATAGCAACTTTTTCCTGTTATAGTGGATTGCTGAGGAATAGTGCATTCTTCTTGATTAATTTTATGCTGGCTTGATATTCGGACTGTCATTGTCCAATGATGTATCGAAGAGGTCCTTTTGCTTCTATGGAACCTGTTCACATCCAACCAAAGAATTGGGCTGTTGAAATTTCTGGAAAGAAAAAAGGAGGAGGTTGTGCTGCTAGTGCTTGTAATAGATGACACAGCAGTAGTTTGTGTGAAGATATGTAATGTCTTTCAGCAATTTGAACTACCAGTCTGCTTGTCTGATTGTTGAATATGCAGCAATGTATTTTAAAACTACTTTATGAGTGTAATCTATTTGTTGAAGCTTTAATTGTCCAGGCAGAAATTCAAACTGAGAGGCAGAGGATACTACTTTTGGATACTTCAAAATCTCCTGTTGAATCGATAAGAGCTGGGGGGCGTTATGATTTTGTTGTTGAACATGATGTGAAGGAACTTGGAGCTCACACGTGAGTTGTGTAGATTACATTCATAACATAGATGCAATGATACTCAATATTTTTTATGTGTACTGTAATTAATTCATCTTTTATTCCTCAAAAATTTTTCAGATTAGTCTGTACTGCATTATACAATGATGGTGAGGGTGAAAGAAAATACCTACCACAGTACTTCAAGTTCATTGTTGCCAATCCACTCTCTGTTAGAACGAAGGTAAATTAATTGTTCCTTTTCTGTTGCTCACATTGTTACCATGATTGGCTATGCAAAGGACTAAAGTGCTTTATTTGGCCATACTAACTGCAGTAATATTCTGATGACAATTGTGACATTTTTCTTATATTCCTTTGTGCAGGTGCGAGTTGTCAAGGTAGGTTAAGGCTTTGCTGGATGTAAGTTACTTGTTTAGCCTGGGAATACATGATGCTGTTTCAACCTTTCAGTTTTTGGGAGTAATTTCTTTATACAACTACTAGCCATTGTAGAAAGGACTATACTGCAAAGCTTTACTTGGACGTAATTGGGGTGAAATTAATAAAAGTCATTTACCAAAAGAAAAAAGAAATCAAGTAGAGTCGATTAATATAATAGTAAAATTGACTGAAAATTTGAAGCTAAAAAGAAGGGGATAGTTGGATTCTTATTCTCCGAAGTCCAAAATATTCATTAGGTGTAGAGACAACCCAAAACTCTTAAAAAGTGACTTGTCACCTTTCAAAATGTGCATTTATCTCCCCAATCGTCAAAAATATTCTAGATGTTGCTATAAGGCCCATTGATAGTAGCGGTTTTGGGTCTTTTGAAAAAGCAATTGGTGGGGGATAAGTGCAATATTTTCTAAGTTGTGGGGAAGTAAAGTAACATTTGGTGACAAGGGTATCAACTCCTGCCCTATAATTTTGGGGGTAAATTCACAATTTGTGTAGAAAAAATTTTAAGTATGAGCTTGGCTTGTTCTAAAATCCACATTTAGAATATGAAACCACTGGGCAAAATATAAAATAAAGTTGCACCCTAGCATAGGAGCTATGTAGTTGTCATTATCACCTTGAGTGCATTGGAGCCACATAATCAACAAGCTAGCACTGAAGAATTCTGGCTTTGCTGTTAAAAGGAGCATGTCTTTGCTGGTAAGAATGAAGATTGAATGTAATGGAGATGTTTGGCCATAGTTTCTGAATGCCATCATGCAGGTGGACTGATCATAGATTTTGAAGTCGCTGTAGGTTTTGGAAGCTGTCAAGAAATGGAGTGGGCTGTGTCACCGGATGCCACCATTGAGGTGGTATAGGCTGTGGCTTTTTGGATGTTATTGTGTGTCCTTGTTGAGAACTGAGATATCTGTGGTGTGATGCATCATGGAGAGAATGGGAATAAATAGGGCATCAGATGGGGAGAAAGGAAGTTTCCCTTTTGGAAGGCAGGTTTAAACAGTTACTTGTGTTTATGGTTCTTAAATAAGGGCATAAAGGTCTGCTTATTTATCTACAAATGTAACTATAATCACTTACCAAAAAGAAATAATTATAATCTAACCCCAAGGGGTTAGCCTAATGGGGAAGGATTGAAATTCTTATAACAACTTACATGAGATTTGGGGTTTAAATTCCACTATAAACAACTCACATTGTGTAAATTATACTTGTTTTTGGGGGACAATTCTGTAAATTATACCTAACTAATGCATGAAATTTGAAAGTGAGCTTCTGAAAGAGCTACTTCAGGTAAGCTTATTTTTCATGTGTCTGATAGTGGCTGGTCCAATTAGGTTGTACCACTCTTGTTAAAACCTCAACGTGAGCTCAAATGTGATGGTGGGGAAATTGGACTCAAATGGAAAATTGAGCTGTGCTTGAATTGTTAGCAATATAAGTTGGCTCCTTTTCAACCACAGACATGATTGGGAAAAATCTTCTATTGCCCTGCCATTTTTTTTTTTCTCTGAGGATACACTTGCTATAAAGATTAGTAAAATCCAATGAACTGAATCTGAACTGGATTCTCTGTTTGTCTGGAAGAAAGTTATATATCCTGAATAAGGAATTCCAGATCAAGTCCATCAGTTGTCATATTGTGAAGCTTGTGTGGTCATACTTATATTACTTTGTACCTTTTCACTTCTTGTGCGTTATTGTGTCTTTATGGTGGAAAGTTCAAAATCATCATATAATAATAGCACTTTGCCATCTGAACCAATCAAATGTATCACAATTTTGTGGATATATGCATTTGTTCACCATGAGAATGAGGGATGCATTTGTGTTGTTTGTCACTGGGAACATATGACATCTGCTATAATGAGGAAATGCTTTTACTTTCTTTCTCATTGAGAAGCCATTACATTTGATAGAAGGAGAAATGTCTTGTCGGATGGTTAACATATCTGGAGGTGGCCGGTCCAATTAGGCTGTGCCTCTCCCTTAAAAATCATACAACTTGTGAACTTGATTTTGATGGAACTAAGGTTGGTGGTTCACCACTTGATTGTTTGTGGACACCATGATTTTTCTTTTTGAATTCTTTCAGGACAATACATATTTGGAAGCATGTATTGAAAATCATACCAAATCAAACCTTTATATGGATCAAGTTGAGTTTGAGCCTTCACAATACTGGACTGCTACATTGGTAAAAGCTGATGAACATCATTCTGAGAAAATATCTCCTGTCAGGTATGGCATGGAGCTGATGAAATCATACTGCTAGTGGTTACTTCGATGATGTTAACTCCACACTGATTTTATTGACAGTGAAATATTTAAGCCACCTATCATGATCAAAGCTGCTGGTGGAATACACAACTATCTTTATCATCTGAAGTTATCTTCACAAAACTCTGGGCAGATGAAAGTCGATGGAAGTAATGTTCTTGGGAAGCTTCAAATAACATGGCGGACAAATCTGGGTGAGCCTGGGCGCCTACAGACTCAGCAGATTCTTGGAACTGTAAGTCAATCTCATCTGATTTATTTGGATAAGCTTCATCCTTTTTCTTTTGGTTGGCTGGGAAGAAGCTTCACTCAGATACCTGCCTTTGAAACATATTTGAGATGGACATTGAATTGCTTCTTTTATACAATGTCCCCCTGAAAAACTTTTCACCTTTGCAGGCAATCACCCGCAAGGAAATTGAGTTGCACTTTCTGGAAGTTCCATCCACAATCAGTTTAGGAAAATCTTTCTTGGTAGTTATTCTCAAATTTTGATTCATTAAGTTCAATTGCTCATTTGGTGATGCCCCAAAAATATTATCTTCGTCATAAGCTATTTATCCTTGAATTTAGTGGCTTGAATTATAAAAGGGCCTGTTAACCGTGGGTATTATTTTTGGGCAAAGCAAACATCTGGAGTTGTTAGAAAACAAGTGGTTTATTTTTCAAAACAATCAATGCAAATCCTTGGTTATTGTGCAAGAGTCAGAAGTTTTGTAGAAATTGGAAATCCATTGTTTGCTTTTCATTTTCTTTTCTTCTCTGTTTTTTGGGGGTTGGGTGAGTGTGGAAAGAACTTTTTATATTTAGATGTATTTAATAAGTGATTTGTGCTTCCTGCAGGTTCGTTTGAAACTCACAAACCTGATGGACAAGGAATTAGGTCCCTTTGAAGTCTGTTTATCCCAAGCTGATCAACCCGAGGATAGGGCTGTTAACATCAACGGTCTTCAAATAATGGTACCAGCTACCATCATTATCATCATCTTTGTTGCTCCTCTTCCCCTCCACACCACCTTCAAACCCCTGGTGCCTATCTAAGGCTTTTATGGCATTTAAATGGAGGAGTGAAGAAACTTTATAGTTCTCCTTACAATTCTTTCTGAAGAATTTTTTTTTCTATTTTAGGAAGTTTGACCTCAATTAATCTACCACCCCCGACCCCCCACCCATGCACACACACACACACAAGAAAAGAGGAGAAGGTTGCTGAAGCTTCATTCTGTTGGGAATTGATAAAAATATTGACATCATCATAAATTAGCTGATTAGGAAGTTCAAAAGGTTGAAGTAATGGATCGAGATCCTATTTTTGCATGGATAAGGCTGCTTGTTTGATAATTATTTCTCTTTGTTCGGTGGTGGATAAAATGACAACGGGTAAAGCTTCAGGAAGGGACTAAGTTGGTGGCTTCACTTAAAATAGACAGTTAGACTTATCAAGTGAGGTTCATTAAAAGACTGATATTCATTTTTTTAACATTGTAGACAATTAATTTTATCTTTTTTCATTCATTCAATTTGTGATTTATTTCCGTTTCTCCATCCCACAAACTCACTCTTATTTCCACACCTAGTGGGAATAAGGTTTGAGTGGTATTGTTGTTGTAAATTGTTGGACATTTCTTAATTGTTGAAATGTATCCTTATGCCAAAGAAAGAACTCAGGTTCCTGGCATGCCATGTGGTGAAATTCTTATTTCTGGTTTTTGCACAGCTTACTTGAACAATGAAATTCTTGAATTTTCTTGTTTTTTGAAAGCCTGATTATCTTCCGGGATAAAAGATTCTTACTCCTGTTTTTTTTTGGGGGGGGGGGGGGGGGGGGGGGGGTGTGGGTGGGTGAACCTTAAGTATATGATGAGAGTTATTGCCACATTCTAGGTTCTGTTGAGATTGTAGAGACCCGGATATTTGCAATTGATATCACATGTCTGTTATGATGAAAATATCGATTCCTTTTAACTTATTTTACTAGTTTACCATTCACTAACAATTATGGATTTTATGAATGTAGGACCTACCAAAGGTGGAGGCATTTGGTTCAAAAGATTTCCATCTGGTATGGAAAATTCACTTAAGTTTCCTTTTCCCTCCTGGTACCATAGTACTTCATTTGCCAAAGGATCAATTTGTGTCTTCCATGGTGTCATGTGCTGAACCTTATCCTTGGATCTGTATCTTGGACTTTTTTCCTTCTCCCCTCTCTCTTTTTAGAGAAAAATCATGAGAGGTTCTGTCTCTTGGTCTGAAGGAACTTTCTATATATCTGTTCTTACATAGTTGTGTTTAGTGGTATGCAGCAGCTTAATAAATTTGTCATGCTCTTGATTACTCCAATACATGTCAGTTAAAGGTGAAACTATTGCCGCAATGTATAGTTACATGTATAAGCAGACAGTTGGTCCTGCTGCTTACAGAATTTGTTTTACTTACCTCTATGAAATCACTCTAGAAACATATTATAGTTGAAACTTTTTGTGTCCAAGCTGTGAAAACGTCGCTGCAACATGTTAGTGCTGGTATTTGTAAACATCCAGCTGCCTAATATATCTAATCCATTTACTTGAAGTCTGTCATAGATCAACTTGTATACTTCACCATCAATTTTTTTTTTTTTTTTTTGAACGAGATAATTTCATTGCAAAAAAATTGTACATAAGGTGTGTACAATAAATCTCAAAACTTCCTATTCGTTCCACCATTGAAATTGAAATAGTTAGTTTAATGTTTTTCTTTTATGATGTGATTTCTGATTTTGTTCCTTACCTTTTTTTTCCCCTTTTGAGTGACTGTGCAGAACCTGATTGCTACCAAGCTAGGGATTCAGAGAATTGGAGGGATTACGGTGTTTGACACAACAGAAAAGAAACTCTATGACCCGTTGGCTGATTTGGAGGTAGGTCGCTCTTTGTTTCCTCCTTTTTCCTGTCAAGAGATCCTTTCTTTGATAACTCTGCATAAATTCCTTTCCAACCATATCATATAAACTTCGACATTTGTTCCGAATGCACTGTGTTCTGGAATCTTTTTGACTGTGACACAGCCATCTATTCTGCAATGTTTCTCTGTATGTCTCGATGTGGGATCTATTCTATAGAAGAAAGTGTATCTTAATTCAAAAATTGAATTCTGTCAATATATTACAGCTACGATGGAGCTCACCAAGGCACTTTCTTGACCTATTTGAACCTTTAGATCAGAAACTGAATATAAGTCTCTCAATATAGCATTAAAGCCTTATCATATGAAGCCTATTCCATATCTGATCCTCGTGGCTTGCTTGCAGATTTTTGTGGATGCAGATTGATATCTTGTCACCAGCAGAAGATAATTTAATTTTATAAGCTGCAGAAGTTTGGTAAAGATTGAACTTCCATATATGAAGTTGGAGCAAAGGGTACGGGTACTTAGTCCCCGATGAACTGTCTCTTGTTCCCTCATGGAAGGCCCCACTGGAGCTAGCTACTCTTTCTCCTTATAACTAGAGAGATGGATTATTCTCTACTCATCCTATGGACCATCACTCTTTCTGATGAGGCGGAGGCCTATCTTCAGCAAGCATTAGAAGGGGGCGATTTTTGCAGTTTCTATACAATCTTCAAGACATCCTTCTAGCATCTCGAGGAGATTTGGATTTGTCAAATCTTGGTGATTATTTGGATCAGGTGACCCTAGATTTTACTTGCATACATCTTCTTCAGTCTCTCTCTCTCTTTCTTTTTACTCCCGCGTTGTCCCTACTTATCCAGCAGGAATTGGAAAAAATTCTCAACTAGATGTTAATGAACCGGGGGAATGTTTTTCAAGTGTATTGAGCAGAGTAAAAGAGCAAATCGATCGGAATTCAATTCTAGTACACTATTCCATTCACTGGTTAAAGTTGGCAAAATACCGGATAGCATTTATTCGGTTTTATTTAAATAAACCGCATGGGAATAAAGTTCCGATCTGGTAATTTACATTTGGAGTAAAGAATAATCGGTTAGATTCATTAGATGTTAGACTATAGTTTCTCTTTGCGCACCCTTTTAAAGGTCAGTGCTAGCAATTTGTGTTTTCTCCTAGGATGCAAACAGAGTTTGTATCTAAAAAGTTTAATCTAACCAATCGTATTTGAAAATTCAAACTTGTAATTCTATTTGTTCAGTACGTGTGTTTTACGTTTGTATTAAACCATCGAAAAGATTTGGGAAAAGTATAAAAAAGTCCTTAATGGTTCATGTTTTTATAAATCAATCTTTAACCTTTTATTTAGTTTATTTTAGTTTTTAATCTTTTTCATTTAGTCTAAATAAGTTCTTTTGTTAACTCTATTAAATTTTTCATTATTATGTATACGTGTAAGTATATAATTGGTTTATGTAAATATAAAAAGTTCATAATATTTACTTATATATATAAATTAGTCTTTAACGTTTAACTATATATATAAATAAGTTCTTGACCTTTTTTATTTAGTTTATTTTAATTCTTAATATATCCACATATAATGGAAAAACTAATGGAGAGATTTTTTTATAAATTTATTAAAATGTTAAGGATTAAAATGAACTAAATGAAAAGTTAGAAATTGATTCGTTTATACAGGTAAATGTTAGGAATTTTTTTGTACTTATCTCTAAAAATAACTATATTATAACTATTAAGTCTTGTTTAAATGTTAGGAATTTTTTTGTACTTATCTCTAAAAATAACTATATTATAACTATTAAGTCTTGTTTGAAAGGCATGTTTTTAAGTTGCTAAATGCCTGCAAATATAGTTTTATATTTATAGAAGTGTAAGGACAAGTCCAATTAAGAACCTGATTATTGATTCAGGCTTTTGCAGCTATGTGACTAGTTCAAATTAATTGTCTACTAAGCTGCTCCACATGTTGTGAGGGAACTAAACCAAAAATACTCAACATATTCAATTTAGGTTTAATTAATAATATCAAGTGATTTGACTAATGAAGTTAAAGATTGAATAAAATATGCATGAACGTTTGTATGAAAATGAAGTTTAAAATTGCTACATGTATTATACTATCTTTACGTTTTAAGATGTTGGAAATTGGATAGTAGAAGGAAATAAAAAGTTAAAAGAATGTTATTATGTCACAACTTGAGCGAAATAGTCGTGACAATCGTCGTATATTGTACAAAAAATTATAGATTGATTTCCCTTTTTAATCGATAACCCTTCAAATGATATATAAGGCGGCTACTACTACTACAATTAACAACTTAAAGTTAAGTAAGCGCAAGTAATATCATTACATGATTATAATTACAATACTATTAAATTATAAATAACACATACAGATATTTATAGATAATAAGTTTGTAATACATTAGATTACAAACTGATAATATATTATATTACATAATAAGGTTTAAAGTCTAAGTACAATAGTATATGTTCACTCTCATCACTAATCTTACTCTCATATTAACCCATAGATGGTTTACTAACCTTGAGTATCCTACGGCATGGATCCAAGAACAAATCGACTTGTACAAGCAAACTATGAGAGAGTAAGCTAATTAGTTTTGTCAGATGTTCCTTCAACCATATAACAAACAAGTTATACAATAATTTAATTCAATCAAATGAATACATGAATAATCAGTATATCGAATAATCAGTATGTCATACAAATACATACAGGTAATCAAGTACTACATGTAACGCAGATTTAATGTTCTCTAAAGTTAGGGTTGGAGATATATCGGTACCAATTAGATTCACATATCATACTAGAACTTACATAATAACGAAACTCTGCATTTTGTATTAAAAAATATAATAATATATCTATTTTCAGTTTTAGTCAAAACTCAGTTTTATGTATGATTATGAATAGGTTTATGCAACTCTTACTCACCCCTAAATGGAGGTCTTTGGACTTAATCTTTAGCCAAGCGATTGACGCCTCCAATGCTTAGTGTTCTTACAGGTCAAGGTAAGGTCATATCATACGTGTGCACCATACGAAACACTATAATCACAAATGATTAACTCATATATGGCCTTTTACTACTTCTGTGTGATGTAATGGCTGGAATTAGTTATGTAGTGTATGATTATACATGTTTCGATTTAGATAATTCAAATTTGATAATATTAAGTTCTTTATTAAGTGATCAACAAAATCACATACAAATCAATTTATATTGAATTTACTATGCAGCAAACTTTGCATTATTATACTTTAAAGTAAATTTACTATTATTAAGCAGTTTTATACACAAGTATGACTTAACCTTACATAATATTCAATTATTAATAACAATTAATATTCATTATCTATATATACAAGTAAATACGGAATCATTAGGAATACTTACTCAACTATCTTTAGAGTTAAGGGTCGTAATAGTTGACTAGTAAGTCAGTGTCGATATCGTAATCACTTGACATTAAGAGTATACGAAAAGTAATAAGTATTAAAGTTAAATAGCTAAACTATTATTATTCTTAGTATCATTTACCTAAATTAGCTATTCGTTTGTATGAAATTAACGATTTAAGCTTTTTTAACTAATCGCATATAACTTTTTTGATTTAGTTTGGATTTTTATGAACTTATAATCTATTTTGATAATTTTCGAACATATTTTCTCTTAGTAAGGTTTGTTTTGAATGTTGTAACCTACAGTTTCAATTATGATATAAACATATTACCAAATTAATTATTTTGAATTAAATAATTGTAAAATATTATTTCTAAGCTTTTCTTAATATAATTATGATTTAATAATTATTTGAATTGTATATTTTGTAATTTTCCTATTTTAGGTCTATTTTACCATAATTACTCATTTTTGCTAATTTTTTACATTTAAGACTTATTAATTCGAATTTTTATAATTTATTACTTTTCTAATTAATTAATTAAGTAATTATTATTTTCAATTACGAAAATTAATTATTTTATACTAGGTGGTGACATGACAGCATTGGGGAATGCCATGTGTCACCTTTATACTTTTTCCTACATTTTTTTATTTTTTTGTATTTTATGTTATATATATTAATATTTATTACTATATTTTACTAAATTTTCTAAATTAATTATTTATTATAATTTCCCTAAAGTTACGGTACATACATATATATATATACTTTCATATTTATTAAATTAATATTATAATATACTATATATGTATTATTCAAATATACTTGTATTTCTACTTATATGTATGAGTATTAATATACACGTAATTGTACTTTATATACATATGTACATATACAGTTATATTACATATTTATATATATACTAAAATATGTAATATAAATGATATTATATATAAATATACCTATATTTTCCTCCCATTCAGCATACATTTATATATAGAATTTTATAAAATGAAAATACCAAGTATATATACATATATCTACTATACACACATACATGTATATATCATATAATAAAAATAATAGGTATATATATATATATATATATATACATAATCACGCATACATAAGGATAAATATAAATAAATAAAGAAAGAAAATACTTAATATATACGTATGTATATAAATAAAGGAACTACATGGTACATATATTTATTATATGCGTATACATACATATACTATATAATAAAATACTAGATATAATTGTATATATATACCCACGCATACATATGTCTATAAGTATATAAGTAGAAAAAAAAAATTTACATATTATATACATATTAATCTAGGTGCATACATACATGTATATGTATAGAACTTTCTTATATAATTAATTTGTAGAAATTACTATAGTATATGTAATATACATATGTATACAATTAAACAAAACAGAAAAGAAAAGAAAAAAAAATACTAATGTTACATATACTTTCTACAAGATACATGTATGCACAAAATATATGAATAGAATTAATTATGAATAAAATATATATTATACATATTACCTACCTAATTTCCTTAATGAAATGAAGGTAGTAGAAATGATAAGTATTCTTTTGCTTCTTCTTTGGTTCTTGCTCTTTTGAATTCACTAGAAGAATTTGAAAAACAGAGAAGGAGATGGGCATAGATGAAAGAAGAAAAGGAATAAGAATGTAAGTGCTTTCTCTCTCTCTCTCTCTCTCTTTTCTCTTGGTTTCCAGACATATTGCAATAAACATAAGAAGCAAATTATGTGGTTAAAACAGAAAGAAAGATAAGAGAAAAATCCACAGTACAATATGGTAATTAATGTGATAAGACAAAAGTCTTATCTTTTGTTGTGTAATACATAACTAACACATGGTGAAAGTTAACAAAGCAATACATATATACCAACAATTTGGAAGAAGTGGGACGTGGAAGCTGGAAAGAAATAGGGAAAGTAGGAAAAAAGAAAAAGGAAAAGAAAGAAAAAGGCAATTAAAAATATAAATATTAGATTTTTTCTACATATACAAATTATAAATATAAAATAATATTAAAATTTTCATATAAATTTATCAATTAAATTATCACTGATTACGTTTATAATATTTACGACTTATTTCGATATATTTGCTAAAATTTATACGTGATTATACATATTAATTGACAACTATAATCAACTAAGATTTTATTATTATTAAGTTATATTTATTCATTTTATAAGCTTAAACTTATAGTTTTAAGGTTTTCACCAAGTTCTAGTTTAATTTAAGCTTTTTATATATGATTTAGATTTCTATCAAGTTTTTATGGTTTTTATTATCGATATTATATTCGGTTTCACAATTTAATAAAAATTTTATTTTACCTAACTTTATTGATTCATGATATCATCTAAAATATTTAGACCTAGATTAGGGTTTGTACTACTAACTATATAGGGTTTACATACCATAAGGATTATAACAAAAAAGAGGACTTTGATAATTAATGAAATTGATGCATGGAAGTAACGATGGAGACAGAGGGAGATAAACATTGATTAATGATACTAGATAGTATATAAAATTAAATCTGTTAAGTGTTTTTTTGCTAGAAATGGACTTGAGCCCAATGAGAGATTAGCAAGTCTTCTTGCGAAAAATTTGAAAAAAGAAACAAGTTAAGGGGTGTTGATTGCTAAGGTTGTTTTTAAGAGATTTAATGCTTAAGTTAGTAAAGAACAAAGAGAATAGCTAAAATATTAGAGTAGAGATCTAAGATTTTGAATCCTTTTAACTCAAATTCCATTTACATTTTTGTAGAAAGAGGAGCGCATCTAAATGACCACACGTGGGGCAAAATCCCTGATTTTCCTCACCTTCTCAAATATTTGCATAGATAGAATGAGAGAATCACTAGGTAGTTAGGGAAGTCACTATAGGGGTTCGAGTCCCTATTGTTTGTCGAGCTGGTGCTTTGGGAGCCCAAGACAAAATACACCACTAACAAAACTATAAATATTAAAAATCATATTCTTCTACGAGCTCGAGGGTTAAATAAAGAATCTAGATGTTGTACTCATTTGCACATATTTATGAATAGCTTCGAATGGATGTATACTAATTATATCAAGCTATATTTTATATAAATCTGTTTATAAGTTTATGATATCATGCCATATGTACATGTGAATTAATAGATCGATTTCCAAATTATTAATCCCGAATCCTAAAGAAATAGACTTAATATCCAAGAGGGAAAAGTGATTCAGGGTGGGATCCAATTTTCAAATAACTTAAGGTATGATTTTGCATCAGGAAATTGTGCTCTCCTGCTTCTCTTACCATTTTATGTCTTCTTCAATTACGATTAGCGGAGATGGATAGCTTCCTTTCCAACTAAAAGTATATTAATTCAAAGGGGGGTTGTTTTTTCTTTGCATTATATCATATATTAAATTTTCGAATACCCAAACAAAATATACTGAATTATATAAGATCATCCCACCTTATAAAAAATAGATCAGTCACGGATAAATTTGAAGAAATAAATAAATTTATTATAAACTTATACATAAAAAAGACACTTATATGTACACTATTACAGTGACATACTAGTTTCCACCATTCAGCATTAAGCAAGAATGGAAACCAAACGGAATTTTCAAATAAAAATGAAAAAAAAAAAAACATAAAACAAAGTAAAACCACAAATTAGTTAAAATTTCCAGTCATGTTATGCCTGAATTTATTCTTTGCTTCCAATGGTTTGTTTTGGCCTCAAATAGCCCAATTGGTTTCACTTCCAACACGTGGCATGGTGTTGATTTTGGATTGGACATCAACTTTGAAGTTGGCTCCACACATCATCCCTTCACTATCGATCCTAGGCATTGCCTTCATTTGCCTGGTCGGATGCTCAAAGCTCATTAGTCCTTGCACACTATGGAACAAACACCCTGCATCCATTTACAATTTCCAACATTGGTCATGCCAACACTTACAATTTAGGGTACTATCACTTAATGTGAGAAGAAAAGATTGGGATTGTAATTTCATTTTAATGGGTGATTATTGGTGATATCATTATGTTAGAACTGTTTTAATAGAATATTATAAAAATATTTTTTGACGTATAAATTATCTCACATTTTGCTCTTTTATTCACCACAAAATCATTAGGCAAATCTCATTTATATATATATAATAATGTCAGCGGGTCATACGATAGATTGGACGGAATAGTGCTAAATAGTGGAATAAATACCTGCGGGGAATTGGGCAAATGATTTAGCACAGCTTCTTTTGATAACTTGCTTATTATCTGAAATCACCAGTGACCCATCTGCTGCAACTCCCCAATACAATTTCACTTTTTCATTTGCTCCCTACACAATTTACCAAAACTTTGTCACCAAAAATCCCACACCAACATATAAATAAATAAAAGAATCAATTTCGTTAAAAAAGAAACCACGAAATAACTGATAAGATTTAATACATAATAATATACAAAAGTTACATAAAATGAGTATTTATAGAAATACTTACAAAATAAGTAAAAAGAAAACATTATTATTAATTATCAAAATCGTAATTTTACTATTTTTTTTAAACATGTAAAATTGTATAAAACCAATAAAATAATAAATCTATAAAATAGTACACCAAAATTTATAATTTTATAAAAAATTTACACAAAACTCACAGATGCAGCTGCAAATACAGTTCCAGCCTTGCTATCGAAAATCACGAAACTGTAATCTCCATCCAGATCCTTGAGGACTTGATCCGCCGGGTACGGACCGCGGTCGCGGAGTGTCCGGTACGCCTCTATCACAAACATGGCCTCATTAGTACCCTTTGAGAGGCCATATTGCCGGAGCAGGCTGCATAGATTGTTCAAGCCACCGCGAAAAACGCAGTATATATCTTCCAATCCACAAAATAATCTGCAAAATTTTTAAACAAATTGGAGAACCAATCAGTTGATTTAAATTAACAATTCATTTTGATTAACCATCAATGATCGATAATCCATCATATATTTCCTAGAGTTTAACATTTCCTAATTATTTAACATTAATCGCGTACTAACTGATTTGATTTAGTAATCGTAAATTTGAAAATTTAAGATGAAATCTGACACCTGCGTTTGCAATTAACACCAAAACATGGAAAATTACTCGAATTGAGAAAATGTAATAAATTATTTAAAAATCAATTAATTGTGCTAATAATATTTGAAATTGCTAAGAACATATTTTCTAGTACGAAAAAGAGTAACAAATATGATTTAATTCATACACAATCAAGATCAGGAATCA
Source organism: Lumnitzera littorea (assembly GCA_024138015.1). Classification (NCBI taxonomy): domain Eukaryota; kingdom Viridiplantae; phylum Streptophyta; class Magnoliopsida; order Myrtales; family Combretaceae; genus Lumnitzera; species Lumnitzera littorea. The sequence goes on from JAMXBB010000011.1 coordinate 95,146,830, forward strand.
ATATATGATAAATCAAAACATAAATTGCTTCTACGATCACGTCAATCGAACCGTTGAGATTACTATAAGAATTAGTGAAACGAGGATTTCGATAATCAGAGCCGATGCGACCGTAGAATAACCGCAAGGAAATCTTTACCTCTGAGGAACGGAGAATGATTTTTCGGGTGGACCGCAAGCAAGAACTGCACCAGTTTCAAAGCTAATAGAGAAAGCATTGTTTGGAAACGAGGATAAGAAATCTTCCAGGATCTCCCTTGGAAGCTTTGGATTACAGTTCGAGCTTTTCAATGGAGCAGGACAATTCAACTCCTGTGGAGGATCTGCAACGCCCTTCTTGAAGATAGCCAGCATTTTCTCTTCTTTCTCGAAAATATAATACGTGTATTGAAATATCGAATTTGGTCGAAACCTTCAACAAAAAATGATATGGAAGTGTTAATGGAGTGTTTGAAGAAGAAGAAGAAGAAGATTGAATTGTTTGGTCAGATTGGATGGAGAAAATTACATGCCAAGGTCAATATATATATATATGTACGCACGCGAACACATGCACACAGAGAGAGAGAGAGAGTGAATGTTAAAGGATGTGGCAATTTTATCCGAACTCGCCGACCTATGCGTAGACAACACGAAAGTTTGCAGTTTTCAAACTTACTTTTGGATAATCTATTAGATAATTATAACCCTCGTTACACGGGGTTCCGAATATAGTTAATACGGATTTTTCTACGCCCTCTTTTGTTCTATATTTGATTTTCAATTTATATTTATTTAAATTTTAATCATAAAATGAATCATAGATTTAATAATTTAGATTTAAAATAATATAAATAAATAATAGAATAAAAGATGGGATCAATTCTATTAAAAATAAGGATAAAACAGTAGAATCTTTTAGTTAATATTAAAAAAATATTTTGAATTATTATAATTATTAATTATATACTTAACGAAAAATTTGTTACATGAAAATATAAACATTTTTTTTATATAATATCTTAAGGAATGTTCCGAAAAAACTTGTTAACTTATTCTATAATATTTAATACGGGAACCGGCAAGTGGAAAGGAGACCGGATCTTTAGATTTAATGATGTTCAGTCCTGTTTTTGGATAATGCGAATGTGTCGGATGAAAAAAAGGAATTTAAAAATGGATAAAGGCAAAATTCGGTGGCTTCACGAGAAGATAATCAAGCCTAAATCTAAATGCTTCGAATTTTGGAAGTTTCTTTAATTTGGCATATGATAATTTTAGACAGAGTTTATTTCGTGTGGCTGTGGTATCCCATGATCATAATAATTTTTACAACGTTTCGTTAATATGTTGTATGTAAATGATAACTGTAGTGAAACCAAACCCGTTTCCTTTTGGCACAAGAATAACATTCATATTACATGAGTCATATTATTTTGTCGGTGCTAATTTCATATCAATAATGTGCACTTAATTACTAAAAAAATATTTTGTTTGCAGCACTATGAGACCTAAAAGAAATGTAAATAATTTTCTTTAATAGCATATTAAATTTAATCCGTTTAGTTATTCCATGAGCCATGAGCATGCTAGATTAGAAGACAAGCAGATATATAAATTGATCACATCCTTACCCATTAGTGTTATTAAAAAGAGTTTTCATCTTAAAATTCCTTTACAAAAAATAATCTAATATGTTTTATTTTAAAAGTACCCATTTTAGCTTTGAACTTTTTCTGGACATAGCATGCAGCCCAGCTATGTAAATGTAGGAAAATAATAAGATAAATAATAGACACAAACAAAAAGTAAGTGTATGTATATATATATATATATATATATATATATATATGAAAGAGTTATAAGCCCTTTAACCCCAGCTCCTTTTGTATAAGATATAGTTGCTGATTTGATAAATATTCGATCCCCATAAATAACTATAATTATGTCACCAACTAGCTCCAATTAAAGGATTAACTTGAAGGGCATCATATACCAAACTATTTAAAAATATACACGTCTTCGTAGGATAGAACATGCTTTAATATTTTTAATTCCCCAAGAAAAACAAAGAGATTGGATCCCATGGACGTAATGAACATGACAAATATGATGGATCGAAACGTGATCATTCCTTAATATAATATAATATATGTTTTGCTAACTATATATTATTTATTCTGTTTGAAAATCAATACTCAATACTCATGATACTAAATTACAACAACTTTAACTAATACGTTCTATAATATTAATAGCTGATAAATTCATATGAAATAGATAAAGGAAACGGCATTTCATAAATGTTTAGGAAAGATTTTTATACTTTCTGTTACTTTTGATTTTTCAGTATGTGTAAAAATAAAAAATTTATATTTTGAATTTATTAATTAGTGTGGTGTACACTCGATCCATCTATAAAATGGAAAATATTTGCATAAGATATGATTGGCTGACTTGACAAAGAAGGGAGTTGGTAGTTGGAGCTTATCCATCGGCAATGGTAAGTGTAATGGTGAGAGTGATCTGAGTCAGCTCATATCGTTCCTGTCGGTCAACTCGTAGAACGTCTCGTGGCTCACACTCACTTCCACGTCCGATTCAGCTCAAATCAGCTCCTACGGTTTGAATTCTATTGACACTTAACAAATCGTTACAATCACAATGATAAGTCTACTGTTTTTTTTTTTTTTCTAAATTATAAACGTACGCCAACTAATTAGATCACCTTTATCACGGGATGTTACCATAAAAACTTAGGTTAAGCACTTTTATGTAGCAACCCTTATTATAACAAAACTAGGTAACTATTTCACCATTGATCCTTACCAATTTGTTTTGTGATTATTATTATGTTAAACTTTGCTCCGCCTTTTTACTTGGTCCATGAAAGAAGAGCCATTCTACTTGCTTTTTTATTTTTTTATTTTTAAAGAAAATAATTTCGGAACGAAGATACTAATATAATACCCATAAAAGTCATTATGAACAAAGATGATTTTATATCACAACTGATCTCTTATAAAAATTAAAAAACATACAATCTACTCGGTAATATCATAACTGTATAGACATCATTGAAAATTTGTATAGAGGTGCATACGGTTGCATATCATGGTGACGTGAGAGTACTATGTAAAAAAGGGAAAATTACAATTGTAATCTTTAAATTTTATTATTTTTTCTAATTAAGTTTTTAAACTTTTTTTTTCCTTATTTCAACTTTTGAAATTTTCAAAAGTTTACAAAAAAGTTCTCTATTAGTCAATAGCTAGTTTTTCCATTAATGGAAAACTCTTTTGCAAACTTTTGAATATTTTAAGTCCAAAAAGGAAGGAAAAAATTTAAAGATTTAATTAGAAAATATAGTAAAATTTGAGGACTAAAATTGTAATTTTTTCTTTTTAATCTTTTGTTAATTTTCAAGTAAAAAGCATAAGTTACAACTTAATGAATTAGAACAGTCAATTGTGTTATTAAATGAAATGTTAGTAAAACAATTATTTATCTTATTACAAGTATAAACATTATTCATATTTTTTTAATTTAAAAAGGTATAATAATATACTAACTAGTTTTACGTAGTATCATTAAATTAAACGTAATAATTAATTGTTTTCACTTTTGTTTATTTAATTTAATAATTAGAATTGCCGCCTTGGATTTTTTGTCGATAGAGTTTTTAGGCCTCTTAGGGGGTTATAGACCTAGTTTAAGAGGTCTATGTTGTTAGATGAATGTCTTGCAAAACATATAGAGGGTAAGTCACTACTGTGGAGGGTCAACTAGTGTGGCTATTTTGATACTTAATTTAAAGAGAAAAGGACTTAACTTAATAGAGAAGACGAAGAGTGCATTTTTGTAAGATTATGTCTATTTTGGAACTTAGATTTAGGACTTACCTTTTAAGGGATCCCTAAGAGGGCATTTATAAGATGTGCCCCTATCCCTTTAGCCGAGTTGGGATGTGCAACCTTAGGATTTGGGAGAGTTGGCAAGATTTTCTAACATCGGTGAAGGAACTGATTACCCTTGTCCTTATGCTTGTCTCATTCTCTACATTATTGTATGGTATCGTACACTTAGACTATATCGATTGGTATGGGATGAGCTACTAATTGTCACATTGTATTAAATATGATGTGAATATCGTATAGATAGATAAGGAGTGGATCACCGGGGAATTGTATCTTAGGGATCGTAGGGAGTAGGCCTATTACAGGTACATTTTCATTCTAGCCTTCTGGTTGTGATGGCCTTTAGTTTGTTAGACTCGAGGTCAGGGTAAGTCTAGGTTGTCCAGCCAAAATGGGGGTCAGATGGCTTAGCGACATATCAATTGGTCCTAACTCAGCCACCATCTTAATCAACTAACCCGTGTGGGGAGTTGGTCGACTGGGTGGCGTAGTGGCCACTTGGTCATATGGATTGAGCTTACATAGGATCCTCATTCACCAGGAAGTGGCCTTAGGCCGTCTTACTCTTGGACTTTAGGTTATTGGACCGTGTCTAATAGTTAGTATTAACAACAATAACTATCAAATAAATTACACAGTTACTTAATTAACATTAGTCTCCTAAATGCTGGAATGGGTTTGAATTTCTCATCATGTAATATAGTTTGCGGAATAAAAACTAGTATTACATATAAATTTGAATATAAAATTTTGAGTAAGAGGCATAAAAATACTTAAGTTATTAAGTAAGGAAAGTCTTGGAAAAAAAAAAAAAAGGTGAAGGCCCCAATTAGAAACTATTTATATATATATTTCTCTATCTCCCTCTAATCATTCTTTTTCTTCTCTATAGACCATGGTAAATAACTCTTAAACCCGTAGGAGCGAGGCTCGTGTAAGGTTTTATATGATGATATCTCTGTTTGAATTAATGGATTAGGTTCTTCACTAATCTTAGAAGGCAACGTGATATTGTAAAAGAGATCGAATTTCATAAAGGAGAGATCACAAGTGGGAAAAGCATGTACAACTTCAATTTAGTAAGGAGATCTCATGATTTTAATAAATATGAGAATTGAGTTGCATTCATTATTATGGTTGTGTCGATTGCTAGCTAATAATCAAAATAATAAATGGTGGTTATTGCATTCATTATTATGGTTGTGCATGTGACTTGTCGGTTGTGTGTATCATGCATATTGTTTGTAGTATTTCATACTAGGCTCCAATTCACCTCGTACTATATTTTTCAAGTGTAGCTTCTTGAGTAAATATTTTAGGATTTATCAATTTTGGATAATATTAGCAAGATTAAAGGATAGGGAGTGGCGACTAGCAATTCCATTGTTGGAAAAAAAAAAAAGAGTTAAGATAGTTAAAGTATATTTGGTAATAAGTGAACTCTTGTTTAAAATTTTATAAAATTTATTTAGAAGTGATACTGGATTTGTTTGAAAAAATAAATTTTATTGGAATTATTTGGAAATTTTAATAGATAATTTTAGAAATTTTAGTATTGTTTATGCCTGATGTGTCATTAGATGATAGGGATATATGACAAGCTGTAGCGCTTTGAGTTTTAAGGCATTATAGTTAAAGTGATATCAAAGCTTAAGTTATGAATCCTTTAAAAAAATAAAAAATAAAATCAAGTAATCAATCAATAGGACGGTGAGATGATAAGAAAGGTAGAATATGGTTAGGTATGACCCTATGAGTAAATTTATGATATTGGTTTGTAGTCATATGGAGTTATTTTGTTAATGTTATTATTTATTTAGATATATATATATATATATATATATGATTGTTTCGAAAATAATATTTGTTTTGGAAGTTTTATATAATTCTTTGGAGATAATAGATGCCGATAATTTTGCTTATCAGTAGGTAAAATAAGAGTAAGTTCTCCTAAAATAGTAAAGAGAATTATATATATATATAGGGTAGACTAAAATTGCTCACTTGCTTTAGTAATGCAATAAGTATTAAATGGTTTACATGAATAATCAAAGTTTATATTTCTAAGCTTAAATATATTTAAAATATTTAATTGGTAATCAATTTATAGAAAAGGAAATAAAGAAATGTTAAAATACTTAATCCTAAACATAGATGACCATAAGATCAAGAAATTAATTAATAACTCTTTAAATGTGCATTGAATCTTAGTTGACCAGTATAATTAGCTATCAAATCATATAATGGGAAATTAATAATTAAGAAAATAAGGGTGAGAAATATAGAATAAGAATACATATAGATTTTAGGTAATAAAATTTGCAATCATAACATGCATTGAAGTTTGGTTGACTAGAAAGGCTTGACATATAACAAAATAAAAAGCTAATAATGATAAGGTAATAAAAAGGAATTATGGTATAATTATGATCGATAATGCCTACCAAATAGGAAAGGTTGCAAAATTGAGTCATTGGTAACCCTTAAGAGGAGCATTGAACTAAGAATGGTTTACCAAAATATGACAAAATGAAAACTATCAAAATGAAGAAATAAATAAGAATCATTGTGTAGGCATAATTAAAGAAATTGCATAATAATCATATTCGTAAACTTCGTAAAGTTTTTAGCAAATATTAATACGAGAGATTAATATTAAAAAAATAAAGAATGAAGAAAAAGTAATGGTGTGCTAATTAATTATAAAAAAATTAACCAGCACATGTAATAGAGCTTGATGAAAATACCACATATTGACTCACAATTGACAAACTAAGAATGTAATAAATAATAAGTACAAATAAGAGTAGTCATAAAGATTAATATAATAAACAATCTTAAATGTGCATTGATACGAGGCAAGCGTACCTATCAATTTTAATATAGCGAATGTGAGTCCAAGTCGATCCCTCAGAGATTTTGAGTACTAATATTAACTTTAGCTTTATTATCTAACCGGAAAATTGTGATGAGTTAAATGAATTAAAAATATTGAAATTAACAAACTAAACTAATTATGAGACTTGATTAAGCAAATTAGAAAGCAATAAAACTACGAACGACTTCAAGAAATTAATAACGTATTTAGAATTATTTCTCTTAGCGTTTAACATGTGACCATTTAAAATATATTCAATTCAGTTTCTATTATTCTTGATCGGAGGATTCACAATTAAAGCTAATACCCTTTTCAAGCATATTAACCCTAATCCTAAATTATTTACCGGAATCTCTTCACTTAGTAATATAATTTAGAATTGCATTAATGTATAACGAATTCCCACACAAATAATTAACTTTCCGGAAGAAACATGTATCTTATCTCTAAGTATACATGTAATTCTCTCCAATTATGCTTAGATCTAATTACACATGCAATTTCTCAATCAACATGCATAATATCATATATTGATACTCTAGAATTATCAATCAACAATTAAACAACATAATTGAATCAAGAAAAGATAGAAAGTTTATTGAAATTATAATTCAATCCAAGGGTTACATGAAACCCTAGGTTCCATAATCCTAAATACTCGAATTCTAAGCTATCATAACGAATCTAAAAACAAGTTCCATCAAAAATATAAAATAAAACATGGAAAACCCCTTTAATTGATGAACAATCTCTCTAATCTTGAAGTTGATGTTGTTCTCGCCTCCTTCTTGATGTTCTCCTCAAGTCTCTTCTCTTCTCTTGTGTCTCTCCGTTTCTGTAATGTCTCTTTTGTTTTTTAAACCTTAAGATATCCTTTTATATATGTATTATAAAGATTCTGTTTTCGTGACCAGACACGGCTTGGGACCTGGCCGTGTCCCCAGGTCGTGTAACTTTCTACACTAAGGCAAAAATTTTTACATAACTTCAAAACTTCATAACTTCTTTATTTGAACTCGGAATTGAGTGAAACTTGATTCCTTTTCTTCATTTTCGATCCTAGAATGCGTTCAAACCTTAAAATAAAAATTTTACTCAATTAAGTATCAATTTCTTTATAGAAAACAAAAAATGTAAGGGAAATACCATAAAATCACCATATAAAATATGTTTAAAATCAGAGTTATCATGCATGAAATCCAGTGGACTGATAATGATGGGCTTGTATAAAACAAAAGAGAAGACTATTAATAAAAGGTAATAATGATAATAATAATAATAATAATGTTCGTAAGCTCTTAATTGACTATATTTATTATGGTGATTTTTAGTATATTCTATTGAAATTTTAATTTATTTTAAGAAAATGATACTTAATTGAGTAAATTTTTTTGATTATAGGTTTTGGAATACTCTTTGGAAGAAAATGAGAAAATAGAATTACATCTCACTCAATTTGGAGTTAAAATGAAGAAGTTTGAAAGTGACATGAGCAGCGATATGATCGTATCAGTTGTGGAGAGATTTTTGAGCTAAATAGAATAGTCTACTAAAAGTGATACGATCTGAGTGACACGATTATGTCCCAAATTGCGTTAGTAGCAGATTTGAAAAGATTCGATGAGAGTTAGCAAGATATAAGTGACATGACCAACGATATGACTATGTCATTTAATCATGTCACTCGCAACAAAGGGGAAACCTCGAATGCAATATAAAAGGCTTCTTAAAGGATTTTTGTTACACCTTTTTAGATGACTTTTAGAGTGACTCTAAGGGTAGAAAGACACAAGAGAGTAATACACTCCAAGCTTCAAGATTCAAGAGATTTCTTTAATTTTCATGGCTTTTATTCATATGCTCTTTATAGTTTTGATTCAAAATTGTTTCTTTGCCATGATTAACGCGTAAATTCATTGTACTTAGTTTTATGAAACCTATAATTGCCATGTGACACTTATTTTTATTAGATCTAATAAAATCTTTGATTTCCTTGATTCAATTATGCATTCTTTATTGCATTAGATTGATTTTCTAGGATATTGATCTAATATTCAGTATTGTACAAGAAAATAAAGAGATTGCTTATGTGATTAGATCTAGGTATAATTGATGAAAATTATTTCTAGCTTAGCAATAAGTTGCAAGATTTTTCAGATCTTGATTGTTATTTTTAAGAGAATTTGTTGTTTTTTAATACGATATTTAATTATGCTATTGAGAATAAATTCTAATAAGTAATTTAAAGATTATGGGTAACAAATTTGAAAAACTTATTGACTTTATTAGAGAATTCTCCTTGTCAATGAAATTAGAGATTGAATTAGATTATTTTGTATAGAAATTGCATGTGTAATTTTAGGGGATGCAAGATTTAGATACGTAGTTGCATCTTGAAGTTAATTTTCTAAGTTGATTGCATCTCCAAGTTAATTTTGTGAGTTGATTGCGTTCTTGATTAATTTCCTTAATTCGAGTCTCGATTAGTTATTAGTTGTAGTTTAATTTAGTTATTAGCTTCTTGAATTCAAATTTATCAGTTATATAATAAACAAATAGTTAGTATTAGTACTTACAATTCTCATGGAAATGGTATCTATTTTAATTGAACCATTGTATAAATTGATATACCAATTGTCCTTACTAATGACACTAAATAAAGACTAGTGTAAATACCATGTAACAAAGAATCATCTATAATCCTCATAAGAGCGTTATTCACCATAAAGTAATAAACGATAAAACTATTAAATGACAACAATACTCACATATTGATCATGACATGTAACATGTTTGCTAATTTATCAAAATCATTGAAACAAACAGTGACTAAATAACGAAACATTTTCTAAATTTTAATGTATGAGTTAAAGTATGTCTAGACTATCTCTCCTATAGACGACAACAATACCACATAAAAATAATAACCATAAATAATCGTTACAACTCCAATAGCTATTAACAATTATAATTATTGAATATATCAAAAAGTGAATTTAGCTTTCTCATTATACAAGAAGAATTGTACGAACGAGCTAATGAGTGCACAATGATGACAATAATTGCAATTTGCAATAGCAACATAATGACAACTAATAAGCTACTAATTACTTGTATTTTAGCGAGTGATTTCTAATTTTTTTTCTTGAAATTTTGGTTTATTTTAAGAAAACGATACTTAATTAAGTAAAATCTTATTTTTTAGGTTTTAGAATAATTTGTAGAAGAAAATAAGAAAAATAACAACAAGTTTCACTCAAATCAAAGCAAAAATGAGGAAGTTTTGAAGTTTTGAAGATTGACATGACCTAAAAACATGACTGTATCGGTTCTAGCGATGATTCTAAGCAAAAACGAGGACCGACTAGTGGAAGACAAGATTAAGTCCCAATCGTGTACGCTGTGTCACTCTTAGATTTAATGAAGATTCAAAAAGATTTGATGAAGATTTGGTATATCTAAATGGTCACTAGGTTATGTCATTGGCTACAACATTTTAATTTTACATTTCCTATATAAGACTTCTTTAAGGATTTTTGTTAGAATTTTTGGACGACTTTTTGAGAGACTTTAAGGGCTAAACACTCAGAAGAGCAAAGTGCTTCAAGAATTCAAAATTTGAGACCTTTTCATCGCTTTCATAGTTTTTATTCTACTTTTCTTTTAAATTTTGTTGAAGATTCTTGCTTTATCATGAATATGAGTAGATCCTTTATGTTGAGCTCTATTTCAGTTTTCCTTAATTTAATTTATATTAATTCAAGCTTACTTAATATAAATTACTTAACATTAAATTAAGGAAAAACATTTTTCTTAAAAAAATATTTAAAAAATTAAAATCTCCAACCAGTTAAAGTAATAAAAAGTGAAATTAGGGTTTTTGGGTAACCACTAGTATGCAAATATTCTAATAATATTATTTTTTAGAAAATTAAATTAAAAAATCTAAACTCGGGGGCTAATCTATTAAGGCTAAGTCAACATGTAAAGATAAAAAAACTAATAGGCTTTTATTATTTATAATTTTTGTAAAAATGTTAACCTATTTGAGGATATACAAAAATGTAATTAAAATAAATTTGTTATGATTTTTTTTATTACGAATTTTCTAAAAAAAGAAAAAAAAATTATATTTTTTATGGTTGTTTCGGAGATGTCTACGTATCTATTAATCAGGATCAAACCAACTAATTCTTTTTTTAGAAAAGATTTAGTAGGTTGATTTTTTTTTTTAAGAAATCGAGCCAAATTTACATTAGTTATCAATTTATTATGATTTTTTAAAAAACCTTAAAAAAATCTAACTTCACGAATCTACTTTAAAAACGCTAACTAATTAGATTTTTTGAAAAACTCCAATTAATATTTTTTATTTAAAAAAAACCACTACATGCCAATAATGAATTTTTCTAAATTCTAAATGCAAAATCTAATAAGATATAATTTAGATACATATCTTATTCGAAGATATGAATCTCAAAGGAAATATATGCAATTTTTTTTTAAAATGTAATTTTAAGTAAAAAATACAATTTAACTAAAAAATAATGAAATTATCAAAAAGTTACAATTTATCTAAAAATTGAAAAATTCATTGACTTATAGTTTATTAAAATTTATTAAAAAAACCTACACAAAAAAAATTAGTAAAATAAAGTGATCAATTAAAAAAACAAAATAAATAACTAACTAAAATAATTTACTCAATTGCCTACGCGAGTCAAATCGTGCATGTGATTGGATTGGACGTGGTCAATCGTGTCATGATCGTCTGGATTATGTGGATGTGCGTCGTAAGTTGCCACATGATCGAATGTGGCTTGTGCGTGTGTGACTGTATGGTAATTAGATAGTACAGTATGTGTATGTGTGTGTGCGTGTGTGAGTCTAGATAGTGTCGCATTCATGTTGCGTCTGGCAGGCATCGTATAGTAGTGCGCGAGTGTCAGGTCATGCAGCAATGTATGTATGAGTGAACTGTAGAGTGTAGTTTAGATGGCGTGTGTATGTGCAAATTGGACTATCATGTAGACGTGAGTGACAGTGAGATGTTGGATGATGGAGGTCAGTGTGTGGACAGTGTGTATGTATATGTGTGTGTGTTAGCGAGTGAATTGTGTGTGCGATGATAGACATTGGACAGTGTAGAGACATGTGTGTATTGTTGATTGGCATTATTGTGTGAATAAGGGCAGTGAGTCGTGCGTGTAATTGTGTATGGTTGAATGACATGAAGAATTGTCTATGTGTATGCTGTAGTGGAAATTGTAAGGAGATTACGACATGTGTATGTAAAGTGAATTGTGAAAAACGTATATTTTTTACAACTTATTATCTATTATTTATATGCCATAAATTTGAATATTTTGATCTTTTTGAATGAAAATTCAACCTTAACAAATCCAAAATATGATGATACCCGATTTGGATTTATTAAATTTATTAAAGATTTAATCCATTTTTTAGAAACTCTACACTTATTTGAGCTTTTTTTCTTAGGTTAGACTTAGCCTAACTTAATTTAACCCAAAATATACGCTAACCCATTTAATAATTCCAAAGTCTATTTAGCCCAATATAAATTAAATAAAAAAAATTGCTTTATATTGGATTGGACTAAAAATATTTCTAAATGAAGCCTGACTATTTGGAATTCGAAATTTATTAAATTGAATATATATCTTCAACCATCGTTCAATTCGACTTTAAACAACCGACTCAACTCAACTCGACCTTAATCATTATTATTTTTTAAATATTTATTTTATTATTATTTTTTAATCTGGCCTGATAGAAAGAATCCTAAGGATAACAAAAATGAGGTGTCTATAACTGCCCCATTTTGTAGTGAAGTTTGATTACAAAAAAAAATATCCATTTTTACGGAATCTTATCTTGAATTGACATAATGAGGATTACTAACTTGAATAGTTAGCTAAATATTGTCTCATTTTGAAAAAGGATACTGACTTAAAAGATTGATGCAATGAATAAATAGCTTATCTTAAAAAGATGGGGTGAAGAAATAGGAGGCTCGTCTTAAAAGGATAGGGCAAAGGAATAGGAGGCCCATCTTGAAAGAACAGGCTAAATGAATTGGGGACCTATCTTAAAACGATAGAGTAAATAATTAAGATGCCTATCTTGAAAGGATAGAGTAAAAAATTGGGCTGCCTATCTTGAAAGGAAGATAGGATAAATAATTAACATGCTTATCTTGAAAGAATAAAGAAAAAGATTAGGGAGTCTATCTTGAAAGGATAAAGCAAAAAAAAATTGGGGGTCAATTGACTTGTTTTGGTCTTATGAATGATCTAAAGATGATAGATCTCTTCGAGATTTAAAAAAAAAAAACTTCTCAATTCTCCTAAATATCTCTTTTAAGGACTTTAGGATCATTTTACCTAGGAATGGAGAATTTCGTAGATAATTGGCGTACCTCATGTTGACTCCCGATATTCACTCATTTAGATATCAAAATGTCACCAAAATACTTTATCAATATTGTTCTTTTTCGTGGAATAAAGTCTTCTTCACTTATGGGGATCCAATCATGATTGAAACTTTTAGCTAATGAGTCTTTTAGCCATACCGTACCAATATCTTGATTCTACTCTTATCGTCGTTAGTTCTCAATTTCCACCTCTATGATTCTTGAAAAATAAATCTCTTTTCAAAAAATAGGGTTAAACCATTAGGAGCATTCGACTTCAATTTATTTAGTGATTTAAGTTCATTAGTAAGTGTTCAATGTTTAAGTATGTGAGGCTAAGAAACACGGTATACAAGGATTTATTGGTAAAGTGTTTATCGATCAATGACCATCAAAATCAAACTCAGAGAGCATCATTTACCATTTCGATATTCTCCTGATCAATGCTAGCTTTTCTGCTAAATACCTCAATGGGTCATGTTTTGTTAACAACTTCACTGAGTTCATATCTAGAGAGATATCCTTTCATTCCACACTCAAAGCATTTTACCGCTTTCATCTTTGGACACTCCCTTGATATATGATTGGGATCACCACACAGATAACACTTACCTTTTAGCTGAGCACATTGCCTAGGGAAATGTTGAGCTTTACACTTCCAACATTTCACATTTTCAGATTCATCATAAAAACCAAATCTAGTCTTATTTGAAGCAGGGCCACTAGTTACAGCAGTTAACTTCTTCCCTCTCTGGTTTGAGTTATTATTTGCACTTGGAAATGTTCTCTTAAAAATAGACTTGTATTGATTAACCCTTCTCAGTTTCTTACTCCATTCACCTTGCATGGCGAGTCGATTATTCTCTAGTTCATGCGCCTTATCCATAATCTGATGATAAGTGGTGAATCCATAATCCATCAACTTGCATCGCATTGTAACATCAAATCCATTAAGAAAAAGATCCTTCTTTAGCACCTGATTATCCCTATACGACTCAGGCACATATTGCAACAGTCTGTTAAATTCATTCTCATATTGTGTTACACTCATAGGCCCTTTCTTTATTTCCATTAACTGTTAAGTCATTTGATTTTGCATACTAATAGGGAAATAGTGACTCTTGAATGCTTCCCAAAATGCTTGTTACATAATGGGGCCTGGCATTGTTCTTGCTATCGAGTCCCACCAAACTCGTGCTCCCATCTTTAGCAAGAAAGTACCATAAGAGACTTTTTTATTCTCAGGAATCCTATATGCCTCAAAACTGTGCTCAATTTGAGCTAACCAATCATCAGCTAAAGTAGGCTTGCCCATTTTACCTTCGAAATACCAATTTGATTTTATAAACTCAGGAAGTCGACTTATATCTTAAGGTCGAATTGCTCTAGGTTCAGCCTCTACTGGCCTTTGGTTCATCATATTTCCACTTAGGATCAAATGATGGATTAAAGCTCCTTGCTGTTGGATCATAGTGTTCATATTAGCCAACATTTGTCCAAACTGAGTTGGGTCCATCATGTTCAGAGCAGGTGATATGTCATTTCTAGGTGGTTCTGGTGGATTAGGAGGGTTAGGAGGTGGTACTTTTGCTACAGGTCAATTATTCCCATTTCCCTTTCTATTTAATTCCTCTATCATATTCAGATTCACAGTCTACTAATTATTAATCCTGCACTCATAATATGTGTACCTGAGGTCAATATCTAGCCTAAACAGTTCATATTTACATATAAATTAATTACTCTCTGCATTAACGATATTCAACTACAGGTTTCCTTATCAAGGATCTTAATCAACAAAAGACCTGTATATTCCATTCCTTTATAAGCAACAATACATTTATATATCATACCTACACCTGTATATAAAGCTCAGCATGTTTTACATGTAGCATTATATCATTCTCATTGTAATATCTCATATAGATACAAATTAGTAAAGCCATGCATTTTTACAATAATCATAAGATAATCAATACTTTATATTCAAAAGATCACATTACTTTACTCGCAACATTAGATTACAGATCTGATTATCCATATACATCATTTACATATCTTGTAGCCGCAATATCCGAAAATACATTAGTTACATTCAAAAAGTAAAAAATACAACAAAATTGCTAGGAGAACTTGGATACATCAAACTACTAGGTCAAGTGATATCAAAAGCCCTAGACTTATCTACCTACCAACTTCTTAACTTTTAGTTACTTCCACTGTCTGTAGTTGTTACATCTTCTAGGGGAAACCAATCTTCCATGCCAGTTTCATCGGATCTTGAACTAACCTCTACCACTACAGAAGTATCTGGTATGACTACTACTTCGTGCACCTCACTACCACTGTCCTGTGCTTCTTGTTCTTCTTCCGGATCTTCCTCAGGATCATCATCATTATCATTATTCACTCCTACATTTTGCCGAGCTTCTTGAGGTAGATTCTCAGGTGGCATCACAGGGGGTTCAGGCTCATGGAGTTACAGTAGTACTTCTATACCCTCAGTTCCATTTAGGGGATATTTGGGAAACCAGTCAATTACACCAGGAGGATAGTTTCTAGGAATATGTGGAACATCTGGGGATACCTGGTCAAAACTTGGGGGATAGTCCTTACCTGCCTCTACTAGAGCTGGAAAATACAATATAGGAATTCTTACAGATAAAACTCTATTTTCTCGAAAATATTTCTTCTCATAAGCAGCTATAATAGTATACTCATTATACGCAGGCCCTAACTCATCCCTCATTATCTTCCAATCATCTTACATGCTGTAGGACATTCCACGCTTATAATTTTCAAGAATCTCATCAACAGTATAAAACAACTTCCAATCAGTCAAATCTAACAACAGATTCTGCATTTGAATCCTATATTCAATAGGAGTTTCATCTCATTCCCATTCAAAATTCCACCATGCATGTAACAAACCAGTTTTTCGAATTTGAAATAATAAGTTAAAGTCAGTTCATAACCCCGTTTTACACATATATATGTTATACATATATCTTATAATCTAAATCTTTTAAGTCCATTATCAAATCCGCTCTCAGTGATCCTATTGTTTACTCGTTTTAATTAGACGCTTCAAAGCTTAGTTCTTTTAGAACCATGCTCTGATACCAACTCAAAACTATCACGCCCCGAACAGAAAGAGTCACAATAGTCCCGTCGTGTAAACTAATCTAAGATAGAAGCTGACTTCACAGCTGCTATCGTAGATACAATTTACACAAGGCGTACAACTTAACTAACTTGAAATGTCCGTTCTGATACCTGTTATTAACCAAACCTGTGGTAGAGCTTTTACAAAATACCTGTTCTATATAACTTGTTGTTTAGTACTACAATAGTATTTATATAAACGTTTTACGTTCAAAGGTAAAGTTTACAATCAGAGTATATTAAAAACCACAGGTTTTGTAGTCCATATACAATAAGTTAGGAAATTAGTAGGCTCCCAGGGAATTCCCAATTAGTTTCCTCAAAACTCAAAGACAAAGTCAAAAGCCCATATTCAGTTGATTCCCCGATCCTCACTTTCCCAAACAGCAGCACACTAACCTGGGAACAGTGGTACCTGAACATCCTGTCCTTACTTAATACCTGCAAAAGAGTTTGTAGGGATGTGAGTACAACTAGCTCAGTAAGTGGAACGGAGTCAGAAGAGTACTACACAATCACAAATAAGGTTAATAATTATGATGAAATGCAATACAATCACTCAAATGAAACATCGCACAGTATTATTTGGTCTACTGTGAGGTTAGAGAAATTACATCCGCTTCAACCCGGATTAAGGAATTTCATCGCAACTCAAGTCAGACCAAACCCGAGCTTGTGTAATGGAGAACACCCTCCTCCCATGTCCGCCTTCGAACCACGGCCCCCAACCTTGCCATGACCTCCACGCTTTGACCTCTTCGCCTGTCACTTAGTTTGACTAAGGATGGGGAAAGGACTATTTCAGCTATCTTCTTCGAAGGAAATTGGTATTTAGCCTAACACTTTTAATCGTTCCCCTAACGGGTGTTATGCATGTCTATTTTCATTTTAGTTGAATAAACGTTAGTTTTAATCAGGGGTGACCAACAAATTCACACAATATAGAATCCATACAAATATGCAGAATAGCACATTAAGGAGTTAAACTCCTATCACAACCGAGTATCATCCACACATACAGCATGCACACAATCATTTAACTACAAACACAACCAGAAGTATTCTTGGGTCTCTGGATACTTTAAATAGTATCCAAACAATCGATGAATCCACAATCCCAACTTACTTGTTTAGAAGTTCGCTATTGTTGATTTGAATCTTCAACCATCTTTGTATTAGAAGATCCTAATTACACAAAAGACCCAAATTTAGTTTTCGAAATAATTATGAAAACATTAGGGTTTAATTTAAAATGGTTAAATTTATATATATATTATTTTCATAATATATAGTCATGTTATCACTATATATCGAATTAAGTTATTAATTGTTGATACTGCACATCATATATACTATTACATATTATATATCGTTTCTATTGTATTGAAACGTATTTTTAATTTATTAATTCAAGTTTTAATTCTGGTAAAGTTATCGAAATATGTACATTCTTGAATATGATAAAGTTATAGGTTAAATTACTTAAGCTTGTCCGATTTTAACAAAATTAGTGTCATTGGGTTTGTATAGACCTAACGACACATTTTACGAGTCCTGTTTCTAAAATCGGCTTTTAACCGGTAGTTTGAATTTTTAATACGGTTATACATAATTATATAAATATGATCCTATTATATGTAATTTACATTATTAAATTGTATTTTATCTAATTTGTCCATATATTATTACAATATAAGTATTATACAATTCTAATATACCTAAAGTGTATTCCGATTAGAAAATATTAATAAAAATATCTATTTAATCCAATCTGATTAGTAATCCTATATATCGTTTTTATTTAACTATTTAATTCATTTTAGCTTATTAATATTATAAATACATTCCGACTTGTAAATTAAGCTATTTTACTTAGTAAATTCATAATAAATAGTTCGGGGTACCAAATAATTCCTTAAAAATTTCTATAAACTCCTAAAAACATAAGGGATTCAGTTATCACTTGGTTTCAAGTTTCCAACCTATTGCCCATATATTCGTATTGACGATTTTGCCCCTAATTTCAACCTATTTTCAGGCCTAAAAATACAATAAATATTAAAAATATTCAAATCAAAATTCGGGCTACATAGAAATTATCTATATATCATAAACATCCTACACAAAAATTTTTAGCTAGAAACAACATTATTTAGTACATTTATTTTACAATTCTAAATTTTGGTGAACAATACATTTCTTAAGAAAGTATATTAAATATTACGAATTTTTCAAAAATAAAAATATCACATGAAAGCATGTTTAAAATAACCTAAGTACAATTTTTTTCATAAATTTTTGGGTAGATTTAATATTTTTTATAATTTATTGAAAAACGAGGCAAGATTTTGACCTTGCTGTTCTTGGTATCTCCGGCAGCCGTGGGGTGGTGGGGGTGTGTCGGAACACCTAGACACTGGGGGCACTCCAATAGCAGATCAAAGGACACCCTAGGAACTAGCTCGGCTCAGTAATTGCTCTATTTTTCCTATTTTCTATTTTCTACGATTTTTTTCTAATTTTTCTTTTTGTTGTTTCTAATTTCAAAAGATGTAAAATGATGTTGTTTAACAGATTTATAGTGGTTTAGGTTGGTTTCTTTTTTCTTTATTTATTTTTTTCTTGCTTTTCCCTCCATTAATTGCAAATAGGAGGTGTCATTTGCTTGTAGATTTACCTTTTAATTCAACAATTGTCTAGCTTTGATGATTTCCAACAGTTTCCAGACTTGAATCAGCAATTGGAAGGCTTTTAGGATAATATTTTGTAATTATTTAGGTATTTTGAGTATATTTTATTAATACTTAATTATTTACTTAATATACGAGTATATATCCCTTGTAAATATCACGCGTAATATATAACTATACTCATATAATTAAGTTTCTAACATGTCTTTTATTTTTAAGATATGTTCTAAAGTTAATTTTACGATTTCAACAAAATATATATATAATTGCGTAATTTATGGTTAATTTACGAGTATAATTATTATTTATACCGGGTATGCTCATAAAATTATGTGTATTTTTATATAGTAAATTATACTATATTATCTCATTTTCTAGCTCAATTAACTTATTTCTAAGTTTTTGTTGCAATCTAAATTCGATTTTAGGAGTTCCGAACATTTTAGTGCTATATTAAATATTTCTACTTCTAAGGGCAAAATTGGGATTTTAGGTCATTATTTCTAAATTCTAACTTCACTGTAATATCTCAACTAACTTTTTTATTCTAGTCGTAAAGTTTGGGCTTAATTTGATAAGTTTCCCTAAAAGTCCTAAATCTAGGCTCGGTTGTCGTAAACTTAATTTTGGGAGTTTACAATACATCCCATTGATTCAAGGAGGATTGTCAAGTAGAGAATTAACTGCTATCTTGGTGTAGGAGTAATGAGTATTGGCGGATTCATGAGATACTCTTTGATTTCGACAAATGCTTGCTCATATTTTTCATCCCATTCTATTATTGCATTCTTTCTCAAGAGTTTAAATAATGGCTTACATTTATCGGTTAGCTGTGACGCAAATCGAGCAATGTAATTCAACCTTCCCAACAGTCTCCGAACTTCTTTTATAGTCTTTGGTGTAGGCATGTTTACAATTGCCTTAACTTTTGTCTACACTCACTTTGATTCCTTTTTTGCTGATTACTGTAGACATCTTATTTTTGTCGTTTTTATTGAGACAGGTTTGAAAGAATAAAGAAAGAGAAAGAAAATAAATAATTAAAAAATAGGATAAAATAATAAAATAAAATAAAAATAAAATTTAAAAAATAATAAAAATAAATGTGTCAAGTCATATCAAATTAAGTCGAGTCGAATAATTTATAGTTGAATCGGATGATGGTATGTGTTGAATTTAATCAATTCTAAATTAATGAAAGGATCGAGCTTCATTGAAATATTTTTTATTTCAATTTGATATAAAGTGGATTTTTATTTAATTTATATTAAGCTAAAATGCACTGAAGATTTATTAAATAGGTTATTGAGTTAAATTAAGTTAGACTGAGTTGGGCTCGAAAGATAGCTAGAAACTAGGTCAAATTTTTAAGGAATCTAAATCGTATCTTCTATATCTGAGATTGGTTATCATATCTTTCGTATCTAAGGTTTGTTGAGATTAAATCTATATTTAAAAGGATTTGAAAGATTACATTGACTGGTTTATAAATAGGAATTCGACAATGAAGTTTGAAACATTTTTTCACAATTCCCAACATAAAACACAATATCACTACATTCATCCCTACACAATTCACATCCATGAACACAACCTAACACCTAATCTCCAACTCATGATCACAACCCAACACTTCACAATCTATTACCGATGCGTTCAATCCGCATAGCCATTCACTCACCCGCACCGTCATACATACGTACGCTGCAGTTGATCTCCATGCTTGACACTTCTAGCGTTGCTGTACACCCTGAGCATAGTCATACGGTAGCGTACTGCACTTACACACACGATAGTACATAGCACATACGGCCAAGTCTTGACATCAATCAATCATACAACTACACACATGATTCACTTCGCAATCATATACAATTCACTGTTGCATGCACAATTCGCCACATACGATCATGATCAAATTCACTATTGTATGCGAACGTAGTCTAAACGATCGTGATATGATCAACATGAACATATTGATCAATTTCGACTCGACCCATTTAGGTAATAAAATTATTATTTTCTTTAATTATTTTTTTATTTTTGGTTAATTAATTATTTCACTGATTTGGTTTTCTTTAGTGTAGTTTTTTTATTATATATTTTTTAATTGTCATACTGTTCACTATATTTTTTAGATAATTGTCAATTTTTTTATAATTTAGTTAGATTGCATTTTTTTGACAAAAATTGCACTTTTCGAAAAATCGCATATATTTTCTCCGAGATCTAATATGGATCTAGGATATGTATCTTCAGTATATCTTCATGTATGATTTAGGAAATATATCTTTTTACACATAGTGATTTTAAAAAATAATAAAAAATGTTAACTAGAGTTTTTAAAAAAATTTAGTTAATTAGTTTTTTTTTTTAAATAGATTCGTGAAATCAGATTTTTTATGTTTTTTTTAAGATAATAAATGATTAAATAAATGTAAATCTAGCTTGATTTTGAAATATAAAAAAAATTCACCTACTAAATATTTTATAAAAAAGAACTACGTTGTTTTGATCATGACTAGTAGGTAGTAGGCACCTTCGGGACAACCTATAAAAAAATAATTTTTTTCTTTTTCCTTGAAAATTTGTAACAAAAAATTCACTTTAGTAATATTTTGTATTTATAAATATATATTATTATTATTTTTAAATAAAAAATAAAAATAAAGCCCATCAATTTTTTTTTTTATTTTTACATGGTGATTTAATCTTAATAGATTAACCCCAAAACTTAGTTTTTTTGATTAATTATTTTTAAGAAAATCTATGGATTAATGCCTAATTTCATTTTTTACCAATATAACTGGTCGGCGACTCCAATTTTTAAAATATTTTTCAAAACATTTCTTTTTTAAAAATGTTTCCTTAATTTTGTGTTGAATAATTTATATTGTGCGGGCTAAGCTTAATATAGATTAAATTAAGGAAAACTAAAATAGGGCTTGACAAATACACAACCCAATAGTTTGCCCAATGTTATTCTAAAGGTGCAATTTTCTGGATTTAGCTTCAGTTGAAAATCTCTCAACCGCTCAAACAATTTTCTCAAACATTGACATGATTCTCATCCTCCTTGGATTTGATAGTCATATTCTCTACATAAGCTTCGATTTCCTGATGCATCATGTCATGAAATAAGGCAACTATAGCACGCTAATAAGTTACTCAAGCATTCTTTAACTCGAAAGGCATTATGCAATAACAGAACGTTCCTTAAGTGGTAACGAAAGTGGTTTTGATTTTATTTTCTTTTGCCATCTTGATTTGATTGTATCCCAAGAAACCATCTATAAATAAGAAAAGATGATTTCTAGTCATGTTATCTACCAATACATCAATATGTAATAAAGGGAAGTTATCCTTAGGCATCGCCTAGTTTAAATCACAGAAGCCCACACATATCCTAACTTTCCCATTCTTCTTCATCAATGGCACTACATTGGCTACCCATTCAAGGTAGTCTGACACATCTATAACCCTAATTTCCAATAATTTCTTCACTTCTTCTATTATGTTAAGGAGTATATGTCATGCTCCGAAGCGGCAGAGTAGTATCAACCCCGCCGTGTAAATCATTTTAAGATAGAAGTTAGCCTTACAACTGCTATCCTAGACCTGATCTACACAGGGTGTCTATTACTAACCCGCTTTAAAGTAAACAGGTTGTAATTTAAATAAATCATTTACCTAAGAAAGTGAGGAAATATATATATTCACTATAATTCAGTTATTGGAATTAAAGTTTACAATATTTCTCCGTAATATATTTCCTAGTTATTACATTATTCAGAAATGAAAAATAATTCTAAAATAAAAGCTTAGACCTTAAAAATATGTGTTTAGTTTTCAAATGTTTTTCCTCACTCCCTAGGATCTAGCAGTTGCTAGCTTCAAAATAGTTGTATGCCGCTTCTTGGCCAGCACTTGCACGACGTCTATAGGGATATGTGCAACCATAGCTTAATAAGTTAGGATGGAGGACTTAAAACTATACCACAAACACAATAAGGTTATCAATTAACTTATTAAGTGCAATGCATGTGCAAGCAAATACCATCGCACAACGTTGTCCGACCCATCATGAGATTAGAAAAATTACGCCCGCTTTAATCCGGGTTGAGGAGTTGCCATTAATGCAACAGCTCATGACCAAACCCAGGCTTATGCAATGGAGACCTCGCTCCTCCCGCAATTACCTTCGAACCATTGACTTTACCTTCGCCCTGACCTCCTCACTTATCACTTAGTTCGATTAAGGATGAAGAAGGGACCCTTTGCAATCCTGCGTTATCCCTTTCGAAGAGGTTGGTATTGGGCCGGAGAATCTTAGGTTTCCCTAATGGGTTGCCATGCAGGTTCGATTATGATTACAAGTCGTATATTCGATAAGGTCTAGTTTAGGGTGATAAATCATTTCGTATAAACCACACAATATAGGTCAGAACAACAAACATAATCATAGCATCACTCATAATCAAGCACATGCACACATTCAACTATCTAACAAGCACAACCAAGCATAATCTTAAGCCTCCAAAATACAGCATCGTATTAATCCCAACTTACCTCGACTCCTCGCTCACTCACTCGAGGTCCGACTTGCTCAGGCCATTGCCAATCATCCCTAAAACATAAACGTGGTTTCAGTTTTTCATATAACTATTATAAGTTTATTTTATCCTATAACGCTTATTGTTATGTTTTGTTTAAGGTTTAATATGCCTAATTGTCTAAGTCTTAAGTCTTTTACAATTATTCTAGGTTTGGGGTTAGGTTCGGGTTCGGTTTCCGCATCAATTTCTAAATTAGGTTCTAGTTCGATTTCTAAATATTGTTTTATACTCGAACCCTAGAAATTCATTTCAACTCATAATGTGAAATTAATCACATTACTTCCCGATCTCCTAAATATGATCATTACTCCTAGTCAGTATTTTATTCCACCCGGTACACTTAAATCCTTATTAGTGTACTGAATTTACTTCTGATGTGAGAAATTTTTACATTTTTCATATAATTACATAAATTCAAGTCTTCTATCAGTTTTATTGTATATTTTTATTATTATCATAATATTAATTTTTATTCTAATATTTTCTATTTATTATATTTCCAATAATTACATATTATGTATTATCAGCTATTATGTATATAATACACATCTAATATTTCCTTCACTCTAATTACCATCTCTCAACATCAATTATCATTTCAAAATGTCTAAATTCATCCTAAATTAGATTTTACTCCTAATTACCCTAATTTGCAAAATTAACTTAAAATTTACTATTTTTCCCTATTACTTATTTACTACATAATTAACCTAATAATTACATCTAACACCCTAAATGCTACAAGTATCATACTCCATCATATTTCAACATCCTAAAACATATACTTATTCACTAAATCAGTAATTAACCATTTAATTACTTTATTAACCCTAAATTACTCATTTTATGCCTCATTTTAAGGCCTAAAAATTATCTAAAAATTTTGAAAATTAATTTTTGAAAACAGGCTTCATAGTACTATTCTATATCATCTAAGTAGTCTACACAAAAATTTTGGGTTCAAAACTATACTCCTAAAGTCATTTATTTCTAAACCGAAACATACTCGGTTTTATATGATTTCTTAAGGACCATATATTACAGGACATATTTTCATCAAAATAATATTTTTCCTAAAAACTACATACAAAAATATTCTAGAATAACAAAATTCATAATTTTCTAAGAATATTTACTATTTTTTACAAAATTACACAAAATCGGGCTGGAAATCGGACTCACCGTTCTAGGTGGCTCCGACCACCGTCGGCCGCTGTGGCCTTATCGGCCGGTCTGGGTACTACCACCACTATGTGGTGGTGGTGGCCGTCTACTCCCAGGTGCTCGTCTGGTGTAGGTCTTCTTTTTAGGCCCTAATTGCATAGTTTTTTCTATTTTTTTTCTAACCCAATTTTTCTCTCAATTTTGATGCTCCTAATTTTTCTTTGATTTCTAACTGTTCAAATGAGCTCTGTGATTTTTTTTCCCTATTTATAGAGCTTTGTGGTAATTAATGTGCATTAAATTGGACAAGATATTATCAAAATCCCTTAATTTTTTGCTTTTGTGTTGCTTTAATTTAATTGGCTAATTTTTTTTTTCTTATTTTCCCCAGCTGCCTCGAGCCAATTCTAGATCATTCCTTATTTTTTCTGATTTTTCTTTATTTTTCCTTAATTAATTATGAATTTTCTTTAATTATTTAGTATTTTTTAGCACATTATGCGTATTTCAAGTAATTACGCGTATTTCTACCTACATGTAAATTCATATATAGTACAAATAAATATTTCTAAATATTATTTAGATTATTTTATGATTTTTAGTATACTTATAATTTATCTCTAACGATTTGTTAATTATCGGAATGCATTTTGCATATTTTCGATAAATAACGAGTTATATATTTAAAATTTGGAATTTTTATAGTTTTTTATTTTATTGCTTATTTTCTTAAATTCAAACTTACGGAATCATTTTTACTAATATTTCTAGCTTTACTTATAATTTAAGCTTGATGGGATTTTTCAATCGATCGAAACCTTGAGTGATTGGTTATGGGGCTTACAGTATATCTAACCTAAACCGTCTAAGCTTTTGCCTCTTAGGTTTAGTATCATCTCTTGTAGGCAACTAGTGAACCACGATTGACAAATCCAAACTGGGCTTGTCCTCATAGAACCAAGCGAATATATCCAAGTATTTTGATAATAAATGTGACAACTCCTACTTTTGATCATTTGCCAAATTACCCTCCAATTTTCAAGTTTCGCGGATTCTCTTCTGTCCCCAAATTAATCACAACTATTGGTTCATCAATGATCACTCTACTATGTTCAAATCAATGCCAACTCTCTTATATTTTACTTAGGGTCTCAATATCATCTTCGATGTCTAACCTAGTAAGGACAAAGGTGATATGGATACTTTCATCGTTTATAGACACAAGATATCCATTGTGTTCATCGTTTTTTATCGGATTTAAAGAGTAAAGAAAAAGGCAAAAGGGCAACAAGTAAATAACAAAGAAGAATTGAAAGAAAGAAAGGAACCAACTTTATTGAATGAATTCAAATTTTCTGAAAGAAACGACTTAACTAATTGGACTAATTATGAAATCAAATGCTCCTAATTGATCTAATGTTGCTTTTCTAAAGAGATCTATTAACAGGAATGGAAAACCAATTGCATAAGGAAACTAGGATGTTAATATCTTTCTCTTTGTCTGGGCTGATGTTATATTGTTGAGCTAAAGCTTTGGATAAACCAAGAACTTCAGGTTCTTAAATGCATTATGGTACTGGGAATGTCTAGCAGATGTCTAGAAAATCCATACTAGCATAGTACGGCTGATCTCCTCTCTTCCCTCTAGTTTTGGCCTTCATTTCTTGGATTTCTTCTTCAGTAGGCTCATATCCAAGCCCAAATGTTCTAATCTACTACTTCAACTATTCCAAGTGACCTTATGCCCCTTGTCTTGATACTTCAATCATGCTAACCTCATTAAAAATTTGCAATCTTAGTTCCTTCAAGTCCTCACTCCCAATATACGGAATGACTGTCTCTTTGTAAATTTTGTAGTCTTGCTCACTAAGAATAGTGACTGTAAACCCTAAAGCCAAGTCAAGTAACCATAGGTTTGAGCTTAAAACCCAAGGTTTAGGGCGATCGGCTAAAGGATCCGATCAAACCCAAATTCTAAACTATTTAACAAAATACCAGTAAAAATGACCCTGTAAACTTAAATTTAAGAAAATGAGTAGTAAAATAGGAGACTATAAAATTTTCAAATTTTAAGCATAATAACTACTAATTACCGAAAAGGCAAAAAGTGTAATATAATAACTAATAAATTAGTAGAGATAGATTATATGTATACTAAAAATTTTAGAATGACCAAAATAATATTTAGGAATGTTCACGTGTACCCTACATGTATTTACGTGTAGATAAAAATACGCGTAATTGCTAAAAGAAGCCGAAAACTAAGTAAATAATTAAAGAAAAATACAAAATAATTATAAAAAAATCATAAAAAAATCAGAAGAAGATAACTGCAACAAGATCAGGTCGTAGACTGAAAAGAAAAAAATTAACCAATAAGAATTTGACAAACTAAAAGCCTAAATTTAAGGAAATGGGGCAAAATCCCATTAAATTAATGCACATTAATTACTATATTTGTCTATAAATAAGGAAAAAATTCTCAGAAGTCATTTAGATAGTTTGTGATCTGAGAAAAATCAAAACACAAGAAAAATCGAGAGAAATTCCAGAAAAAAAAAAAAACTGTGCAGATTAACAAGGTGAACTAAAACCACCACCCACCACCACTTGGGACCGAACCACCACCACCACCCTACACTAGGACCAGCGTTTGGACCGGCCGACAGCCTTGGACCGGGTTTGGACGGCTAGAAAGCTTTGAACCGGTTAGTCATTTATTCACCCCGATTTTTGTATAATTTTGTAAAATTAGTTATTTTGCCCAGAAAATTATGAAACTTGTTATTCTGAGGTTTTATTGTATGTAGATTTAGGGAAAAATATTGATTTAGTTTAATTATGTCTAGAAATATAGGGTTCTGAAGAAATTGTTCAAAACCGAGCATGATTAAACCGGAAATTAAATAGGCTTAAGGATGTAGTTTGGGGCTCAAAATTTTTCTGTAGGATTCTCATATGATGTAGAACAGTGCTATGAAGCCATTTTTTTTTAAATTAATTTTCGAAAATTTTAAGTTAATTTTTAGCCCTAAAATGATGGTAAAATTGGGTGATTTAGGATTAATTAGGTGATTAGGATGTTAATTACTGATTTGGATCTTGATTAGATGATTAAGGAAGTTAATCTCTGCCGTGGAACCCTAATCCTAGCTTTTAGGTACTAATTATGGTTAATTAGGGAAATTAGGTAAAGAATATAAGAAATTAGGAATATATGAAAATATAAATTACTAAATTTAAAAAAAATAAAGTTATTTAGATAATATTATAATTGAAATCAGAAAAATAATAAATCTGAATTAATATTTAATTTTAAGTAAATATCTTAAAATGTAAGATTTTTACACATCGGGAATAAATCTGATACCCCAATTAGGGTTAGCGTGTACCGAATAGTTTAGAATACTAAAATTTCGACCTAATAGAATATTTGAATACCCGAACATAAGGTGATTAATGTTACATTGAGATTCGAGCCTAATCACAACTTAGGAATAAAAACTAGAATCTAGTTTAGGAACCGAACCCTGAAATAGAATACAACGAATTATTAATACGTTATAGGTGTACATGAGGAAAATGAGTTACATTATAAATTAGAATAAGAATCCATAAAATATAAGTACTAAAAGAACCTATTTGTATTATAGGACACCCAGAAACAAATCAACTCGCAACTAGAGAATCGAGCGATTGAGCAAATTCAGGTAAGTTGGGTTATTGCTTATTGTAATAGAGTACTAGTTTTGTAGTGCTCGGAGACTTAGGCTTGTATATGCTTGTGATTGTAAGTAGTTTGCGCATGTGTTTGATGTATCTGAATTCGTGCTGGAATTTGTGCTGTGAATGATTTTATGACTGATTTAATTGGTATGAACTTGTTTGAAAACTTTAACCGGAATTTAATCTTAGTCGACCGTAATAACCGAAAACGTCATGCATTGCAACCTGTTAGGGGATCATTGGACTCTCCAACCAAATACCGACCCCTTCGAAAGGGATAGCGCAGGATTGCAAAATGGTTCCTTCTTCATCCTCAGTCGAACTAAGTGACAGGAGAGGAAGTCGCGGCGGGGGTGAAGTCAATGGTTCGAAGGTAGTCGCGGGAGGAGCGAGGTCTCCATTGCACAAGTCTGGGTTTGGTTGTAAGCTGCTGCATAACATGGAACTCCTCAACCCGGATCAGAGCGGGTGAAATTTCTCTGATTTCACAACGGACCGGACTACGTTTTGCGATGACACTTGATTGTTGCATTGCATGAAAATAATTGTTTGATAACCCTGTTTGTGCTTGTATGCATTCATGAGTCTCCAATTCAACTTACTGAGCTGTAGTTGCTCATACCCTTATAGATCCTTTTGCAGGTTCTAATTTGTAATCTCTTCAAGTACTATGCCGCCCTACAATTATCCAGAGGTTAGTCTTTTTGAAGCCAGGGGTGTGAGGATCAAGTTATTTAGCATAATGTGTAACTAGACTGACCTTGTAGTTAAAGGTTGAAGACTGTTAGTTATTCTGTAAATTAGTAGACTGTGGTGATTTTGTAAATCTTCCTAGGAAGCTCTGTGGACTTATTTATATAATTATCTATGTTTAGTAGTAATTTGAGATAATTATCATATTTGTAGTATAATTATTAATCGAACTGTTTACTTCAAAGCGAGTGGTCGTCGACGCCTTGTGTAGATTATCT
Source organism: Lumnitzera littorea (assembly GCA_024138015.1). Taxonomy (NCBI): domain Eukaryota; kingdom Viridiplantae; phylum Streptophyta; class Magnoliopsida; order Myrtales; family Combretaceae; genus Lumnitzera; species Lumnitzera littorea. The sequence goes on from JAMXBB010000011.1 coordinate 95,176,369, forward strand.
CTATGGTAGGAACTGTGAGGCCAGTTTCTATCATAGAATGGTTTACACGGCGGGACTGTTGCAACTTCACGACTTCGGGGCGTAACAGTGACCAACTGCCAATTGGCTATGAATTTCAACCTTGGATGTAAACTAGATGGAATTACCGCTACTGAGTGAATCCATGGTCTCCCCAATAAAAGACTGAACGTTCATGGTATATCGAGGGCTTGAAATGGAATAGTGAACATTTGTGGACTAATCTTGACCTACTGCCCAATTTCGCCAAGAAAATTGAGCTGGGCTTTATCTCGGTCAAATCTATTCCAAGAAAATTTAGTGTCTTCAGTGGGCATACATTCGGTGAAGAACCATTATCAATTAGTACTTGAGCAACAATTCTCCCTACACACTTAACCACTATGAAGAGAGGTTTTATGTGTTGGTCACCTTCTTCTCCTAACTCATCAGGTGAGAATGAAATTTGATCCATTGCAAATATCAAGTTGACTACTAATCCCAACTTTTTAGTGGAAATCCCTTTAGGTACTTTGACATCTTTTAGAATATTAATTAAGGCTTTCCGGTGAGTATTAGATTCTAATAGTAATCCCATCAGGGAGATCTAGGTTGGTACCTTAGCTAACCGATCCGTAATCTTGTACTCATTAGCTTTCACTATTTTCTTGGCAACATTCTAATCTTTCTCATCTACATCCTCAAAGATCCTTCGAGAAGCCTCTTCTATAGTAATCTTTCTCTTGGCCTCCTTGTTTTGGTTATAGATTCATCTCGAGCGAATAAGCCCAACAACCATAGGTAGTAAGGACTTAGTTTTCTGATTCACCATTTGGTAATCCAGAAGGATTGCTTTGTAATTTTCTGGGGCTATTAGGACATTAAAAGCCATTTTTTTTAGGTTTACCCAATTTTTCAACCTTCTCATCCTTCCCATGATACTAAAAAACCAAAGGTTTAGGCCCATCTCCAATCATCCCAACCATCTCGACAGTTTTCTTGGCTTCTGTAATAAGCTTGTCTTCTTTCTCAAATTCAAAACCACATCCAATGAGCGGTTCATCAATGTATATTACAGGTGAATCGGCATAATCGACTAAGTATTCAAATTTGCTCGATGGCTCTCCCAAGTTATCGACCGTTAGATATCCAGATTCATACCTTTCTCTGAGCTCCCTCTGAATACATTTCTTTCGTGGTTTTGGAACCGTCATAGCCATAATGTCAGTCTTCCTTATCTTCCCATCCTTTAGCAATTGATATATTGTTGGTCTAGTCTGAGTTTTATCTCTAAGATTCATATTCTACAAGTGTTCGGCTTGCCTTAAGTTCCAAGCTACCTCTTTAATAGTCATAAGAAGACAATCTAGATCAACTTCTAGTTCAAACACTTTAGCAATGATCATGTTGATTGAGCGTTCATGATCCAGTAGAGGATTATTACCTGCATTGGGAGCAGGAGTCTGAATGAAGTCCAATTGCACCAATTTAGCATCAATAAGATCTTGGATCTTATGTCTAAGTCTCTAGCATTGGTCTGTAGAATGTTCCACTTGCCCCAAATGATAATTACAGTAGAGCTCTGGGTTATAATCCTTCAGTCTTTATCCTTCCTTCGATATTTCAAATGTCAAGAGATTCTCCTTCTTTAATCGTATAAGAACTTGTCTTAGAGGAATGGTGATCTAGGTAAACTATCTCCTTTATGGGTAGCTATTCTAATTTGGATTCGGTGGGAGATTAGAGTTTCTTAACATGGCTACCGATGTTGTAGGTCTAACAAGAATTCAGTTATGATAATTAATTTTTACAACGTTTCACCGTAATCTATTTCCTAGTTAATACATTATTCAAAAATTAAAAATTCTAAAATAAGAGTTTAGACCTTAAAAATATATGTCTATTCTTCAAATATTTTTTCTCACTCTCCAGGATTCAATAGTTGCTAGCTTTAGGGTAGTTGTAAGCCGCTTCTTAGCTAACACCTGCAATGACGTTTATAGGAATGTGAGATATCACAGCTTAGTAAGTTATGATGGAGACTTCAAACTATACCATAAACATAAATAAAGTTATCAATCAAATTATTAGGTACAATGCATGTTTAAGCAAATGTCATCGCACGACGTTATCCGGTTCATTGTGAGATTAGAGAAATTACACTCGCTCTAATCCGAGTTAAAAAGTTGTCGTTAATGCAACAGCTTACGACCAAACCCAAGCTTGTGCAATGGAGATACCGCTCCTCCTGCGACTACCTTCAAACCATTGCTTCACCCTTGCCGCGACCTCCTCATCTGTTACTTAGTTTGATTAAGGATGAAGATGGGACCTATTATGCTATCCAGCACTATTCCTTTCGAAAGGATTGGTATTTGGCCAGAGAATATTAAGTTTCCCTTAATAGGTTACTATGTAGGTCCGATTAATGATTACAAGTCATATGTTTGTTAAGTCCAGTTTAGAGTGATTAATCATTTTATATAATACAAGTCAGAACAACAACAAAATCATAACGTCACTCATAATCAAGCACATGCACACAACCAACTATCCAACAAGTACAATCGAGTATAATCTCAAGCCTCCAAAATACAGTAACGTATTAATTCTAACTTACCTTGACTCCTTGCTTGCTCACTCAAGGTAGGACTCGTTTAGTCTATTGCCAATGATCCTTATAATACCAACGTTGTCTCAGTTTATATATAATTGTTATAGGTTTGTTTTATCCTATAATACTTATTGTTATATTTGGTTTAGGGTTTAATATGTCCAATTATTTAGGTTCTCAAATCTTTTACAATTATTCTCGGTTTGGGGCTGGATTCCGGTTCAGTTTTTACATCGATTTTTAAATTAGGTTATAGTTCAGTTTCTAAATACAATTTTATACGTGAATTCTAGAAACTCGTTTCAACCCATAATGTGTAATTAATCATATTATTTTTTGGTATAATAAATACCATAATTATCTCTAGTCAATATTTTATTCCACCCGATATACTTAAATCCTTATTAGTGTACCGAATTTACCTCTGATATGAGAAATTTTTACATTTTTCATATAATTACCTAAATTTAAGTTTTATATCAAATTTATTATATATTCCTATTATTTATATAATATCAATTTTTATTCTAATATCTTCTATTTATTATATTTCCAATAATTGCATATTATGTATTATCACCTATTATGTATATAATACACATATAATATTTCTATCACTCTAATTACCATCTCCTAACATCAATTAATATTTCAAAATGTCTAAATTTATCCTAAATTAGATTTTACACTTAATTACCCTAATTTACAAAATTAACTTAAAATTTACTATTTTTTCCTATTACTTATTTACTACATAATTACCTTAATAATTACATCTAATACCTAAAATGATACAAATATTATACTTCATTAGATTTCAATATCCTAAGACATATAATTATGTACTAAATAAGTAATTTTCTATTTAATTACCTAATTAACCCATTTTATGCCTTATTTTAAGGCATAAAAATTATCTAAAATTTTTGAAATTTCATTTTTGAAAAAGGGCTTTATGGTACTGTTCTATATCACCTAAGTAGTCTATAAAAAAATTTTGAATTCAAAACTACACTCCTAAACCTATTTATTTTTAATTCTAAATATGCTCAATTTTGTTTAATTTCCTAAGCACCCTATATTTACAGACGTGATTAAACTTAAGCACTATTTTTCCCTAAATCTACATAGAATAAAACATCATAATAACAAATTTCATAATTTTTTAGATACAATTAGTAATTTAAATAAATTTTACAAAATCAAGCTAGAATTGAACTTACCTAGCTGTTGGGATTTCGACCACCAGCGGCAACCCTAGGGTTATTAGCTGAGTTGGGCGGTGGTGGTAGAGTGGTGTGGTGGTGGCCGTCCATTTCCAGGTAGCCGTTAGATATGGGTTCCTTCTAAAGCCTTAATTGTACAAAGTTTTTATAATTTTTTGTAAAACCCTAATTTCCTCTCAATTTCGCCTCTTTCTAATTTTCTTCGATTCCAAACATCTAAAATGAGCTTTTGAAAAATTTAGGGTATTTATAGAAGTCTTGGGGAATTATTGTGCATTAATTTAATTAGATAATTGTCTTATCTTCTTCTAATTTGTCTTTTGTGCTGTTCTAATTTAATTTGCTGAATTTTTTCTTCTTTTACCCTATTGCCACGACCTAAATCTAGATCATTCCTTATTTTTTCTATTTTTTCTTTATTTTTTCTTAATTTATTATGAATTTTTTTAATTATTTAGCATTATTTTAGCACATTTTACGTATTTTAAGTAATTATGCGTATTTCTATCTACATGTCAATTCATATATAGTACAAATAAATATTCCTAAATATTATTTAGGTCATTCTATGATTTTTAGTATACATATAATTTATTTTTAACGATTCGTTAGTTATCAAAATACATTTTACGCATTTTCAATAAATAACGAGTAATATACTTAAAATTTGGAAATTTTATATTTTTTTATTTTATTACTTATTTTCTTAAATTTGAACTTATAGGATTACTTTTACTAATATTTCTAACTTTATTTGATAATGTAGACTCGATTGGATCCTTTAATTGATCGTCCTAAATTCTATGAGCCAAACTTTAAATAGCTAATTATGGGTCTTACAGTTAATGAAGGCAAAGGTTAGATCCTTTTCTGTTAAGGGAGGAATTACCTTAGCCACTCTGCCCATCCATTTTTGAGCATACTTCTTAAAGCTCTTGTTAGCCTTCTTTCATAGATCGTTTAAATCCCACTTAAATGGGGCCACCTTAATATTGAACTTATATTGGTTGTAGAAAGCCTAGGCTAACTTATCTCATGTATCAATCTCATTCAAGTGTATTTGGGATACCAAGTCAGAGTAGGCCCGGTTGAGGTAACTTGGAAAGTTTGAACCATCACTTTGTCATACTCTGTATAATTTCTCATCTTTCTAATGTACAACTTGGTGTGGAGCTTCGGGCAGCCGGTCCCATCATATTTCTCAAACTCTGGAACTTTAAACTTTTCTGAAAAGTCATCATCTTCATACGTCAACAAATTGACCATTCCTATCTGCTCAAGCCCATTAACCATGTCTAATGTTTTTATTTTCTTAGTCAATTTTTGCATAAACTTCCTTTCCATCTCTTTGTGTTTTTCCTCAATCTCCTTCCTCCACATCTCAACATTAGGGATTGATTCCGCATCTTCCAGTTTAGGGGGAAGGGTTGCTTCTGCATTCCGATTCGGGTTGACTTGAGAAGCTTGACAATCATTGAGAATTCCAATAAATCGAGTAAGAGCTTGAATTTGTTCAACCATCTTGTTCATGTTTTCCTCCAAGGTTATGACTCTTAGGCTAAGCTCGGTTTGACTAACATTTCCACTGCCGTAAGTTGACATTCTTACTTTGGAACTAGTGAATATTAAGCTTCTAATAGAGTCTGCTCGCTTAGGCGCTATCTTCAAAATCCTACAAAAACCTAAGCTTAGACATTTTTGTGAATTAAGATTTTTGCGTTTTTATTTTTATTTTATTTTCTTTTTGTTTAAAAGGCAACTATTAAAGGAAATAATAAATAAATAAATGAGCGAAAGACTGCACAACCAATAAAACTTTCATTTAATGAAGTTGCAAATTTATTAATAATCATAAAATCAAACCTAAACAATGGACTAGGAAAAGAAAAAAAAAAACTCCTAACTAATCTTCCTAAAAATCAAATCCCATATCTATAAAAGCTGACGGATCTAGCTAGGACAGGCTTCATCAACTTGTCTCATGAGTCTTTGAACTGTAACATCTCTTTCTTGAATCTTACTTCTTAAGAACTAGTTTTCTTCTAGCAACCTCTCATTCTTCATTTTTAATTCTTCAACGATCTTTTTGCATTCTTAGAATTGGGCTTCAATTGTAGCCTGTATGGTGTCTTAGTAGGCCTACTCTGTAGGTGAAAGATGTTCTGACTCTGGCTTGTGTCTGAATACGTCTAGAGCTTCATATTGTATCTTTGCAGTCTTTTTCAACCGATCATGGATAAACTGCTTAATAGCCCAGTATTCTTCAACTTTGCCCCTCAAAGTTCCTACGTTCATTACTTTCTTGACTTTCCTTTGTTCCCACAACTTCACAAGTTCTGCTAGTTGTTGAATTAAAGTAGCAGTAGGTAAGAAAGGATCTTGATAACTTAATGAAACATCTTCTAATGAATCCCTATATGTTATTTCTTGAAGCAGACCCAGCTGTCTGGTGGCACAAGCTGGGAAATACCCTTTACAACTCGTAATGCCAATGAGAGGGAACCCTTCGGTACCTTAAGGTGACAGGCAAAGTTATTAATCAGATTTATATGTTCAGTTAAGGACACTTTGAGAAGGTTCCCTCCATATTCCTGTATGTAATTGAGAAACCATACAATAAGGATTGTAGGGTTAGCTATGAAGTACTTATGTCCCTATTTTCTTAAATGGGTGAGTGTCCTGAATTACTTTGCTAATAATGTTGGTATATAAGATTTACCAACTAAAAATTGGCTTACTAGCTCAGCTATCCTATAATGGACTTGACCATACCTGAAGAGGAATAACAATGTCCCGCATATTCTCATGATAAAGGTGTTTACTCTCTTCTCAACCCATGATTCATATCCTCTACAAAAGATCTGATGATGTTTCTGATAAGTGTCTCGGCTTGAAAACCATTATACTAGTTTTAAGATGTTGAGACATTTCTTACCTTCTAAAGATAAGAAAGGTGCCAAGGCAACCTTTTTGACTCTTAGCAAAGTTATGAAGGCTTTCTCAGGTTGGACTTTGAGATTTGAAACTGTTATGCCTGCATCGAGAAGTAGAGCACTAAGTAGTCGAGAGTACTCTTCTAAAGTGGGTGTTAACACATATGAGTAGAACTTAAAAGTTGAAGATTCTAGATCCCAATAATGGATTAGGACTTGCATTAGTGGCCAATGAAGTTGGATCCACATGAGAGATATGATCAACCCAATCTTCTTGCGAATGAATTCTTGCTTGGTGGGCGGAAGCTGGTTCAACCAATCTTTCAATATACTCTTAGGGAAAGAGTACTTGTTAAGCTGGACCTCATAGATGTGGTTGGGATTGACACTACCTTAACTTTCCATATCTATATTATATAAAACATGAAATAATGCAATTATTTACAATGAAACAACTAAATTTACAATAAAGCTATATATGAAATTAATAATTTTGCAACTCCTTCAAATCTTTTAAATTAGGTAACCTTTTACTCACTAAGGGAGAATGAAAAAAAAAATGTACATATAATACAGAAAACAAAAACAATGGCATGGAAACAAGCATCATTATAAAAAAAAATCAAATATAAAAAAAATAAATGCAATATGCTATATACACATGTAATGCAAGAAGGGTTGGTAATTAAAAAGCTATAGAAATTATTATGAACCTATGGTTAAAGAGTACACCTAGATATAAGTGGATCAAAATAGAAAAATGAAGCTTATGGATACTTATATATTAAGGTATTGATTCTTTTAATTTCCTTTTTTTTTTTAAAGAGAAAGCTAAATCGACTGCAAATTATAATAATTAAAATTTTCCTATAATTTCAAAATGACTATCCCTTTTTTATAAAAAAATGTCACAGTAGGATAGGGTTTATGAGTCTTAGGCTTTGTAGCTCTATGCATTTTAAAAGAAAAACCTAGTGAGTTACATCTAAGCCTGAATTGCTTGCCTATCACCGCCAAGTGAAGGTAAAAACCCCATCGACCTGAGGGTTACACAATAGTATCTCGTCCTAAGTTTTTAAGATAACTCAAGTCTGACAACATTCAAGCATACAAATGATTTTTTTAAATAAAGCACCCTCTCCCCTTCCCCCCTTAAATCCCCAATAACGGGCCTATTGGGCCAAGTTTTTCTTAGAGGTCTACATCACTAAAACTCAGTTAGTACAACTATATTACATTATATAGATAACAAAAAAAAAAAAAAATTGAGAGCCCATTAATTAATTTTTATTTTTACATGGTTAGCCTACTAGCATCCTCAGTAAAGTTGCCAATTCTATTGAGCCTTATTTCGGTTTTCCTTAATTTAACTTATATTAAGTCTAGCTCGCTTAATATAAATTACTCGATATTAAATTAAGGAAAAACATTTTTCTTGGAAAAAAATGTTTAAAAAGATTGGAGTTGTAAACTAGTGAAACTAGTAAAAAGTGAAATTAAGGTTTTTGAATGGAAAAACCCTAAACCTTAATTTAGCCACTAGTTTGCAAATATTCTAAAAAAATTATTTTTTAGAAAATTAAATCAAAACATTTAAGCTCTAGGGCTAATCCATTAAGATTAAGTCAGCATGTAAAGATAAGAAAATTAATAAGTTTTTATTTTTTATAATTTTCCTAAAAATGCTAAACTATGTAAGGATATATAAAAATCTACCTAAAATAAATTTTTTATGATTTTTTTATTACCAATTTTCTAAAAAAACAAAAAAAAATTATATTTTTTATGGTTGCCCTAAATGTGCTAACGAACCCGTTACACACGATCAAACTAATATAGTTTTTTTTTTTAAGAAAAGATTTAGTAGGTTTATTGCTTTTTTTTTAAAAAAAAAAAATCAAGCTCGATTTACATTAGTTATCAATTTATTATTATTATTAAATAAAAACCCTAAAAAATCTAACTTCACTAATCTACTTTAAAAACTCTAATTATCTAGATCTTTTGAAAAACTCCAATTAAGATTTTTTATTTTAAAAGACCACTATATTCCAAAAATGAATTTTCCAAAATCCTAAATGCAAGATTTATTAAGATACAATCTAGATACATATCTTATTCGAAGATATAAATCTCGAAATAAAGATATGCAACTTTTCTAAAATAAGCAATTTTAAGTAAAAAATGCAATTTAACTAAAAAACAATGAAATTTATCAAAAAGTTACAATTTATCTAAAAATTGCAAAACTCATTCGCTTATAGTTTATTAAAATTTATTAAAAAACCTACACTAAAAAAAAAAAAACAAGTTAGTAACATAAAGTGATTAATTAAAAATAAATAAATAAATAACTAACTAAAGTAATTTACTCAATTACCTATGTGAGTCGGATCGTGCACATGATCAGACTAGACGTAGCTTATTGTATCATGATAGTTTGGATTGTGTGATGTGCACAATAACTTACCGCGTGATCGGACGTAGCTCGTGTATGTGTGACCATGTGGTGATTGGACAATGTAGTATGTGTGTGTGAGTATGGATACTGTCGTGTTTGTGTTGCATCTGGTTAGGATTGCGTAGTAGTACATGAGTGTCAAGTTGTGTAGTAGCGTGTGTGAGTCTAGATAGTGCCGCGTTAGTGTTGCATTTAGTTAGCATCGTATAGCAATGTGTAAGTGTTAGGTTGTGCAATAGTATGTGTGTGAGTGAACTGTACAGTATAGTGTGGATAGCGTGTGTGTGTACAAACTAGACAATTGTGTGGACGTGAGTGACGATGAGATGTTAGATAGTAGAGATCAGTACATGGATAGTGTGTGTGTGTGTGTGTGTGTTGGTGAGTGAATTGTGTATGCAGTGCTAGACGTTGGACAGTGTGGAGATGTGTATGTGTTGTTGATTGGCGTAAGTGTGTGAATAAGGGCAATGAGTCGTGTATGTAATTGTGTATGGCTGAGGGACGTAAAGAATTGTGTGTATATATGATGTAGTGGAAATTATGAGGAGATTATGATACGTGTATGTAAAGTGAATTGTGAAAAACGTGTATTTTTTATAGTCTATTGTCTACTATTTATAAGTCATAAATTTGAATCTTTTAGATCTTTTTAGATTAAGATTCAACCTTAACAAATCTAAGATATGATGATACTTCATTTGGATTTATTAAATTCATTAAAGATTTAATCTAGTTTTTATAAACCTTACACTTATTTCGGCTGTCTTTCTTAGGCCGAACTCAGCTCAACTTAATTTCACCCAAAATACACGCTAACCCATTTAATAATTCATAAGTCTATTTAGTCCAATATAAATTAGATAAAAAGAAATTCGCTTTATATTAGACTGAACTAAAAATATTTCTAAATGAAGCCCGACTATTTATGACTCAAAATTTATTAAATTAAATGTATATCTTCAACCATCGTTCGATTTGACCGTAAATGACTGACTCGACTCGACTTGACATTTTTATTATTTATTATTATTTTATTATTTTCAATTTTCGTTTTTTTAATCATTATTATTTTTAAATCTTTTTTATTATTATTTTTTAATTTGACTTAACAAGAAAGAATCCTAAGTGTGGCAAAAATAAGGTGTCTACACTTTGTATTTTGGTTTTGTAGAACCTAAATTTACCATGCAACATTGGTTTTTATTAGATTTAATGAATATCTTTAGTTTTCTTGATTTGATTATGTGTGTTTGAGTACTTTAGATTAATATTTCTGTGCATGTTAGTCCAAAAATCTGATGTTGTATAGAAGAATCGAGAGATTTCTCATATAATTAGAACTAAGCATAATTGATGAAAATGCTTGCAAGTTTAGAGATAAATTGCAAAACCTTTTCGGATCTTTATTATTATCTTTAAGAGAATTCTTAGTGCTTTAATTCGATTTTAGGTTATGCTATTGAGAAGAGATTATAATAGGTGATCTAAAAATAATGGTTAATAGAGTTGAGAAAATTATTAGTTTTAATAAAGAATCCTCCTAGTTAAGAAAAATAAAGTTTTAATTAGATTATCTTCCATAAAAGTTGCATGTGTAATTTTAAGAAAAGCAAGATTTAGGTACAACATTGAATTTTGAGTTAAATTACAATTTGATTGCTTTCTTGTTTAGTTTCTTTAATTGATCCTTGATTAGTGTTAGATTTATTAATTACTACAAATTTAGTTAATTTCTTTAAGTTTCTTGAATTCAATTTTGTCGGTGAAATAATAAAGAATTAGTTAGTATTAGTAATTATAATCTCTATAGGATAACACTCATTCTTTGAACTATAGTACTAAAACGATAGGTGTACTTGCCTTTTTACATCAACAACCATCCCGACAATAGTCATGATAATGAAAGGCTATATATGAAATTGTCTTGTAAAATTTTTTTATAGTGAAAGATAACATAATACTAAAAGGACATTAATAATTGTTATGAAGTGTGGTGGAATTGAATAAAAAAGTGTAATGGGTTTTATGTAATGTTTTAATTTTTGTGATTAAATTAGTAAAGTGAAAATGGATGTAATAATGTGGATCAACGAAATGCAGCTAGTGATTTTGTATGGATGGAATAGCTAATGCTATGGGAAAATGAAAGAAAGATGGAATTTGAATGTAGAGGAAAAAGATGATTGCAAATAAATGGGTAAGTGCTGAATATAGAGCCGTTGCTGAATGTAGCAACACACACAATTGGGGAATTGTATTTTTCTCCTTTTTTTTTTCATTTAATGAAAGTGTAGCTTATATACAAAATATGTTTGCCCTCCCTAAGGCCTAAAAAGAAAATACTACGCAATATTAGAATATTTTAGAACTTTCTAAAGCATGCTAGCTATCCTATTTATATTTTTTTCTATTTTTTTAATAATATATCTAACTTCTAAAATATTACTATTTACAAATAAAATAACCTTACAACATTTCCCCTTCCTTCAAAAACCCTTGTCCTCAAGCTAAGTCAAAATGTACAACACTCTTTACTTTTATGAATATAGAAATTAAATAGTTTCTCTTGCATTGAACAATCCAAAACCAACTAGATAGTTCATATGTAATTGAGCCACCTAGCTTAATTCCCTTTTCATCATCGGTAAAGAGATTGGATGTAATTTTGACACATATAACATGTGTCAAAATCAAATGGTAAGACTAATTTTATTTCCCTTGCATATACAATTACCTAGGAACCCTAGGTCTCCTTTTCTTTATGTGTTGTGAACTCAACCCTTCTCATTTTCTTTGTTACGCAAACACTACCATCGAGAAACTCCATCAACCACTTCTCATACATGTATTCTTTGATTCTTACATATACATCTCCTTCCACTTCTTTTTCTTTTCCCTCAACACATACTAAAAGCTTGTGCATCTCAACAAGGTACAGTCCATTCTTTCTCATCTCAAAATAAATATTATAGTTCACCAAATTTAGTTCCTTCGCAAACTTCACACATTCACTAATCTCTTTATCATCATTTTCCTATACACTCTATCCTACCTTCTTCCCCAACACTATAACCATAGCAACCCTTATCTCTTTCTATATCTATAGTAAGATGCCAAACCTTAACTTTATTTTTCTTCTTTTTGGCTACACTTAAATGATTAGGGTTTTGTTTACTAGGAAAAAGTTTCTGTATTCCTAGTCTCATTAGCCCTACTTCAACCTTTGCAAACCCTAAGATAAGATTAGGGTTTTTTCCTTCTTTTTCTTTTGAAATTAGGGAGTTTTTGCTCAAATTAAGAACCTTGAATCCTTCATTGATGGCTACATTAGTGTGTACACTGTCTCCTATGACTGAACCGCATAGATGTAATGGCAATGGATGAAGTGCTAGCATAACCACCATACCTCTTTGAACCATTTTAATGATGACATGAATGAAGGAATTGTCATGGGGTTAGCAATGCTGCCAGCATACCTAAGGTATAAACGCTCTTTTCTATTTTTGATTGGAAAAAGCTCTTCTTTTCCTTAATTGCTATTTTATGACAATAAGCATATGCCATTTAAAATTTTAACCTCATATGACCAGAATGCTGAAGCTTAGTCTACATCCTATATTCACTATGAGATTGTCCTACATTAAATCTCTTGGTCATTAGTCTTGCTAAAAATGAATCGCCAGCCTACTCATCATCGTTGGCCAAATCTATCTTCTCATAAGTAATTGATTTTACATTTCCTGTTCCTTAGTACGTTTCGATCATGTGGATTTAAAAAATAGCTTCCTTAGCCATAACATTAACTCTAGTACCACTCTGAGGTATAGCATAAACATGGACAACAGGCACTTTGTATTCATCCATAAACTTCCTCAATATCAACCTCTTGTAATCTTTCCTATACTCTTAACCCTATTCCCTTTTATTGTTTCACATCTATAAATGTTCCAAAACAAACTATGCCATGATTTACTCATGAAAAACATGGAACTATCACCACTCATATGACTTTTACCCACTATACCTTTCATCTTAGTACAACCTTTAACAACGAATGAACATGATAATCGATCAAATTCAACACCAATTTTTCTTGTTTTACTGAACAAGGCAAACCCATTCTCACCAAACCCACCTATTGAATACTTTGTGCTCATGACATGATAATGAGACATAATATGGGCTTGAAATTTGGATTACCCTACTTTGCTATGAAGTGGACATTGTTCATGTTGTATTTGAATTATAGAATTCTTTATGGGTATCCTATTGGGTCTTTGGTCTTGTATAGGTATGAAATTAAGTAATGGAAGTAAGTTAGTTTGAAATGTAAAGTAATTCAGTGTGGTGATAGATGTAGCTGTATGGATTTTGGGAGGTTTGTGTGGAGGGTTTGGTATTGGAAAAAGTAGTGGTAATATGGGTCTAGAGTTAAGTAGTGGATGTATGTCAAAGGTAAGGTGCTGGTAATTTGTGTAAGTGAATTTTGGATTTGATTCTATGTTAGTGATGAGTAGTAGGTTATTAGTAGTGTTGAATATTGGTATTAGTATGGGGTCATTTGTGTGTGTTCAGACAAGGGTATGATCTTGATGTATAGGTAGTGGACTGGTGTTGAAGTTTAAGTTCAAGGTTGGATAGTCTAGGTATGATTTAGGTTCATTATTTGGTGGTGGTGTGGGATTCATTTTTAGCGTTTTGTGGAATTGAAGATTACTAGATATATATAATTCATTGTGCATGGGTTTGCATGGTTTGTTGTCATTTTTCTTCAATTTGGTTTGAGTTAAATGTACTTAGGTATACACTAAATCCAATAATTTCTCTCCTTGTTTTCATAGGTTATGAAGTAATTCTTGGAACCTTTTTTCTTGTTCTTCATAGTGCTCTTTTATAACCCGATGAGTCATTTGCAATGTGTCAAATTATGATCTATGGTGGTTGCTTGAGAAAGTTCTGGATCATAGTCTACCATAGTAAGTGAATCGGTTCACTCTGATACCAATTGTAAGTATGGTGGAATTGAATAAAAAAGTGTAATGAGTTTTATGTAATGTTTTAATTTTTGTGATTAAATTAGTAGAGTGAAAATGGATGTAATAATGTGGATCAATGAAATGCAGCTAGTGATTTTGTATGGATGGAATAGCTGATGCTATGAGAAAATGAAAGAAAGATGGAATCTGAATGTAGAGGAAAAAGATGATTGCAAATAAATGGGTAAGCTCCGAATGTAAAGCTGTTGTTGAATGCAACAACACACACACAATTGGGGAATTATATTTTTCTCCTTTTTTTTCATTCAATGATAGTGCAGCTTATATATAGAATATGTTAGTGGACTTTGGCTAAAAAAAAATCACAATTCACATACATAATCCCATCCATCCTTGCTTCTTTACTCCATAGCATATCCTACATAATTATAGTGACTCCATACTTTACAGCAGTATACATGCACGTCCATACAATCACAGCATCGATCGATGCAGTCTATGCATGAACAATAGTCCAACTACACCCCAATGCACAACACACTCTACGGATAGCACGCACTCCATGCATAGTAGTTCCATGCACAAACAATAGTTCTACGCGATTAGTAGCCACACAGCAGCTCCACTACAGTACACTCCATGCAGTGGCTTCACAACAGCAATACATACAACAGTAACCACACGATCAGTAACTACGTAGTAGCCTTATGCGATTAGTGGCACCTTGACGAATAGTAATTCTATATAACGTAGAATAACACGGCTTACAGTTTCTTTTAACTTAATCGTTAATTTTGCTTTTTTTTTTTTTTTAGATTGGTAATTTGCACAATTATCAAGTTATAATAGTAGTTTTGTATGTTTATTTTTTAATTAGTTTCAGGTGTCATAATATGGTGTCTTTATAAAATCACATATTTTCATTAAAAATTTTTCACGTGTTCGTTAAATTTGCATTGTTATTCTCACTTGCATTTTTTTCAAAAATTATATATTTTCCATAGGTATTTTTTTCTATAATTTAAATATCTTTTCTATAATTAGATATTTTTTCTGTGGTTTAGATATCTTTTCCATAATTAGACATTTTTTCTCTGATTCTGACATCTTTTTCATGATCTAGACATCTTTTCCATGATTTAGATTTTTTTTACCATTATTTAAGCATCTTAAGCGTATTTTTCACATTAAATGCATATTTCATGAAAAAATTGCATTTAGGTATTTTAGGATTTTTCTAAAAAGCTTCATCACGTAGAAAATGTTTTTCTCTAAATAAAAATCTGAATTTATTTTAGAGATTTTCAAAATTGGATAATAAAAATTAGGGTTTTTTAGGATTTTTCTTAGTAAAAATAAATTAGCTAAAAATGCAAACCTTTATGCTTTTTCAAAAAATAAAATTATTTTACCCACTAAAGTTTTTCTAAATATAAAACTACGTTGGTTTAGTCTTGATTAATGGGTATATAGGTACCTCCAAGACAACCATAAAAAAAATAATAATAAAGAAATTTATTTTTTTGAAAATTCCTAATAAAAATTATTAAATAATTTATTTTAATTGTATTCTTGTACATTTTTGCATATTTCACATCTTTAGAAAAATTATAAAAAACAAAAGCTCATTAGTTTTCTTTTTCTTTTTCTTTACATGGTGACTTAGTTTTAATAAGTTAGTCCCCAAATCCCCTTTTTCTGGTTAAATTTTCTAAAAATTAATTTTTTTCAAAATATCCATAAACTAGTAACTAAATTAGGGTTTTTAGGTTTTAATTTTTTTACTAGTTTAAATGGTTGGCGACTCCAATTGTTTTTCAAAAGTATTTTTTTTAAACATTTTTTTTAAAAATGCTTTTCCTTAATTTTATGTCATGTAACTTATATTAAGCAGGTTAAACTTAGTATAGGTTAAATTAAAAAAACCGAAATAAGACTCAACACTTAATAAGTATATGTATAAGCATAAGATAGGAATGGCGAGTGCACATTTTCTTCTTATTCTAGTCTATATTGTATCGTGTTCATTAAGTCATTACGCCTTGTCTAATCGTGTTACGTTAAGTCCAATTGAGTCCTCAATCATGTCCTTGTCGTGTCTAGTCCAATAAAATGTTGGGATTTGCCAACTTTACTTGTATGAATAACCATGCTAGGTGGTATGAAATAATATTTCCATAATATTGAAACAATAATAAATCAAAGCATTAAGAAAATAATAATAGAAGAAGATACAGTAGAGAACAACTGAAACAACGAACGCATAAAAATACAAATAAGTAAAAGATAATTGACTATATAAAATAAGACAAGTGACACAATTAAGGATAGGTTTACAATACTTGCAACAATAACCATAACAAAGAAAAGAAATAATCATAAAAATGATAAGCAAAAATAATGAATAACTTGTAATTAAAGGTGTGCAAGTGAGTTAAACAGACTAACTCAGCCTAACCTACTTTGGCCCGAAAGTTAAAGGTACTAGGTTTATTTGGCTTACTTTTTAAATGAGCCAAAAAACTTCGGTCTAAATTCATTTAAAAAGCGGGTTAAACAGATTGATCCGTGGGTCAAAGGTGTGAATGTGTTAAACGGGTATACCAAAACCAACCTGCTTTGGCCCATGGATTAAAAGAGCTAAGCTCCTTTGGCTTACTTTTTAAATGGGTAAAAAAACCTCTGTCCAAACCAATTTAAAAGCGGTTAAACATGCCCGCCCACAGGCTAAAGCTTACTTACACATCTCTATTCGTAATGTTAAGTAAATTAAGTCGTACTAATAGAGTGTAAATAATTATAATAGTAGAATAATGACAACAGTAATAATCCTTACTTTTATTAAAAATAACAAAAAGGGAGTTGTGCAATAGAAAATGTTAAGATGGCTCCAAAGTGATATCAAATGAAATGTAGTAGTGCATTGAAAATGGAAACTAAGATTTCGAGATTTTGAAAAATAATACAGTTGGAACTCATTAAATGAACATGAGGAGTTAGTCAATCGGCATTTAACATGGAGGGAAATTGTAGAATAACCTTGCAAAATCCAGGATTCATTAAGTGAAGATTTAACATCTATATAAGGGAAAATTTTTGAAGACTTGAGTTTCAAATATAGGATTAGTGGAATAAATCAAATAAAGGAAATGAAGGAAAGCTTTGCAGATAGAGGTTGCATGAAAATGAATCAATAAATGTTGTTCTAAGAATAGAGTTGCAAATGAGTCGACCTGCTTGCAAGCTAGTCAAACTTGATCATTTTAAGCTCGGTTCAAGCTCGATTAGTAAATGTACTAAGCTTGAGCTCAAGATGAAGTACATTTATCTAAACAAAGCAAGCTTGAGCTCTAGATTTAAGCTCGTGAGTCGGCTCATTTAGGATTGTAAGCAAGCTTACAAGCTTTATAAATGTCACAAATACTACATATATTACATATTATATACTATGTATTATTAAAATCTAAAGACTAATATCTATATAATATATATAAATATATAATATGTTATAGGATAATATATGATATATAATCTACTCTTTGTTCACTATTTGTTGATCTATTTATTTATCTATTTCGTCATTTTGTATAGTAGGTTCGTAAGTAGGCTCGAAATGGGCTCGCTTTAAACTCAGCTCAGCTTAAGCTTGATTAGTAAACGAGTTGAGCTTGAACTTGAGCTTAAGACAAAGTTCATTTATCTAAAAAAGCTAAGCCCGAGCCTCAATTGCGAGTTCGATAAAAAGCCTAGCTAGAGCTTAAGCTCAAGCTCAATAATTTTTAAACAAACAGAGCCTGAGCTTGTAGAAGCTTGACTAGGCTCATCTCATTTGCAGCCCTATCTATGAGATATTACTTAAAATTTGGTAATACTAGGAAAGTAACCTAAACTTGAGTTTTTCATATCAAATTAGACCAAGGGATGAAGGGATAATGGTGACAAAATTATTACTATTAGAGACTGATAGAGTTTTGTGATTGAGTGAGAACCCTCATGTACAACCTCAAAATTGTTTATTATAAGAGGCTGATAGTGTACCTAA
This sequence comes from Lumnitzera littorea, assembly GCA_024138015.1. Lineage (NCBI taxonomy): Eukaryota > Viridiplantae > Streptophyta > Magnoliopsida > Myrtales > Combretaceae > Lumnitzera > Lumnitzera littorea. The sequence continues at coordinate 95,194,642 of JAMXBB010000011.1, forward strand.
GAATATAATCTTGTATGAGATAAACACTTAAATATGAAAAGGTAGATTTCAAGGAGCAGAAATGATCGAGTATGTTAAAGTTAAAAGGGGTAGAATGAAATGATCAAGTATACTAAGGTCTTAAGGAGCAACAAATAATGAAAGAAAACTACATGAAAGTATTGACAAGGATGAAGGTGAATTTGAGAGTACCTAACTATTAGTAAGTTGCAATGATCTAAAAATTAGACTATGAAAAAAAAGAGTTCTATTATTTAGGTAAATGAGAAATAGTACAAATGTGTAAAATACGAAGAGGAAGTAAGGATAGGACTGAAGATATAAAGAAATTGAAGTAAGGGGTTTTGAAGAGGTAAGAGCTTGAGTTGGAGAATAATCAAAATTTAGATCCAAGAGTTAGGAAACTTTCAAGAATGGAATTTTTGTAAAAGGGGAGAATATAAAACCTCAAAAAATCATTAAAAGAAAATGATGTTTTGAGTAAAGGGCATAAAAATAATTGAATCACTAAGTAAGTGCAATTTTGGAAAACTGAGAAAAAAAAAGGTGGAAGCCCTAATAAGAAACCATTTACACATACACACACACATATATATACTTTTATCTCCCTTTAGTCATTCTCAAGTAAGGTTTCACAAGACAATCTTTGCGTTTAAATTGATGGATTAGGTTCTCCACTAATGTTAGAAGGTAATGTGATATTGTAGAAGAGATCATATTTGGGAAAAGAGAGATCACAAGTGTAAAAAGCGTGTATAACTCCAATTCAATAAGGAGATCTCATGATTTTGACAAATACGAAAATTGAGTTGTTTATGATTTTGAATTTGTATTTTGGTTGTATTATAATTAGATTTAGTGTTCATAGCATGAATTATAGGTTACTGTAAAGACATGTGAAAAGGCACATTTTATATTTATGTTATTGATTTTTTGTTTAGTTTAGAAACACATCTAAGTGATCTGATGTTAAGAATCGAATAATGGTTGTTGTTGTGAAAAATCAATAATGAAGGGCAAGTTGGTTATGCTTAGGAATTAGGGAATTGAATTGATGGAATTGGTTGAATTAGGAAAAAAAAGTAATTGGTGGGAATATAAGATGTGAGTACATGTTGTGTACATGGAAGTACATGTTATGTACAATGTTTTTAAGGGGTACACAACATGAATACACATACATACCATGTATTGTTGGTGTGGTTTTTGATTTTGTACATCAATTTGTATTTTATTAATTAAATTAATTTCCTTATTTTATTTCTTAAATATTACTAAGCAAATAAATAAATATAAGTTCAATTTGTAAATTAATTATGATAGCAAATAATCTAGAATTTCTTAAGAGATCTTAGTATTTATATCATTAGAATTAAGGTAAAAAGGGATAATCGAGAATAGGGTAATAGAATTTCGATATTAAATATGTTATTAGAATAAGTTACCTTTTTCTTTATGTGATACCTTAGGAAGGAAATAGAAGTTAACTCAAGAATTGAGTATGAGTATTGTTGATAGTCAAATTTCCATCACTCGGCTACTTGACTGCCTACATAACGAGAGACTCTATTCTCGACCATGTCGAGTAACATCAACACAACGAGTAACTCGATTCTCAATTAATGTTGAGTAATGTGGATTGGTATTTAATTTAAATTGAGTAAAGTGACGTGAACAATTATCACCTAACATGGTTATATTAGATAATTGCCTACTCTCCTTATATTTTTGGAATAAGTTTGATCAAGGGGTCTCTACGTGTTTTGTTAATTATTTCAATAACCGTTGCTTCAAACACAACATTCGCCTATAAATATAGGAAAGAAATACTGTAAGAGACATCTGATAATTCTTTACTACTCACTTAATTTTCCTAACTCTCATTTATTAACTTAGGTATCAGAGTGAATGCACCGAATTGGCCTCGATACCAAGAGCTTTTCCTTTCTTTACAGGATAATTCCAATTACTAAAATTCACTAACAACAAGTATGTTATTGTTGAATACGGTATAGAATACATGTTTGCTTGTTATGCTTATTTATAATAGTTGTTTAACCAAAATCAACTTAAACTCAGACTTATTAATTGTGTGTTGTTTGTGCTTGATTCACTTTAGCCTCCCCTTAGTAGGGTCCAAGAGAGTTGATGGGCCACTTAATGATCGTACGTAACTTGCTTTATAGGGGTTTTGTACTAAGATGACTTAGTTAGAATCTAGAAAGAGTTACTAAGGTGATGGGTAGGACCGACACTAATATTCATATATTATATACTGCTTATTTAGAGGCATGAGTGAACCCAAGTCTTGAGAGCTAAGATTATGCTGGTTACTAACTAATAATCAAGATAATAAATGATGGTTATTATTATGGTTATGCATGTAACTTGTTGGTTGTGTGTATCATACGTATGTGTTTATAGTATTCATATTAGGTTTCAACTCTTCTCGTACTATATTTTTCAAGTGTAAATACTTGAGTAAAAATTTCAATATTTATTGATTTAGATAAGATAAGCAAGATTATAGGATGGGGAATGGTGATTAGCAATTCCATTATAGAAAAAAAAAAAGATTTAGGATAGTTAAAGTATATCTAACAATAACTAAACTCTTGTTATAATTTTACAAAATTTATTTAGAAGTGATTTTGGATTTATTTGAAAAATTAAATTTTATTAGAATTATTTAAAGACGTTGATAGATATTTTAGAAATTAGTATTGTTTACGTTTAACATATAAGTAGATGATAGAAACACATGATGAGTTGTAGCGCTTTGAGTTCTAAGACATTACATTGAAAAATAATAAAAACAAATGCATTTTGATTCTATTAGGAATATCAAATTGAATCATTGGATGTTTGAAGTATTTATCAATTGAAATAGACATTGAAAGGACTTAAAGTTTTTTTCCTATCTTTTCATTTTAGAATTTTATGATTTCATTTTTTTTTTCTCCATTTTAAGACTTAATATTGTGTTTGGTATGAAAGAATGAACCTGAAATGATGGAATTGCTATTCTAGATCCGATTCCCTTTCCCATATTTAGATGTACTTTAAGAAGCTGAAATTATTGATTTTAAGACGGAATGTGATTGCTACTTTAATTAGGTAGAATTAAGTAGAATTGTGATTCAATTCCATCTTAATAAATGCATAATTACATAAATAGCCCTCATCAGTGCATGATAATATATAAACCTCATTCAATCTCCTCCTCTTGGTAAAAGAAAAATACGTCACAGAAATTGAGGGGCCCTAACGCCATATTGAAACAACGTTCAGTGAAGCAACACAAATGTTGACATATATATATATTATGTGTAAATTGACAAATGTTAATACATAAATTTATAAATATATTTATATATTATAATTATATTGTTAAGTGTATGGATTATACTCTATACATATAGTATTTTGTTCTATATATATATAACTATATTGTAATATCAATATATATTAGGTATATAAATGTTATTTATATATATAACATATGTATGTTATATATTTATGTGTATGTGTCAAGCCAATTTTGATTTTTGTTAATTGACTTATATTAAGCTCAACCTGTTTAATAAAGATTACTTGATATTAAATTAAAGAAAAAAAATTTCATATAAAAATATTAAAAAATGTTTTTCTAAAATTACTTTAGGAGAATAAATTTGGAGTTGCAACTAACTAAGAATGGTAAAAAATAGATTAGGGGTAATGGATAAAAGAACCATAATCAAGCTACTAGTTTGCAAATTTTCTATAAAAATAATTCTTAAAAAAATTTTAACCAAAAAAAAATTAGGCTTAAGCGTTAAATTATCAAAACATGTAGGTCACCATGTAGAAAACTCAAAAAACTAATTAATAAACCTTTATCTTTATTAGTTCCTTCAGAAAATGAAATAATAAAACATGATAAGATTGCAAGAAAATTTAGTGTGTGGATTTTTTTTCCTTAAAATATGCAATCTTTGTAAAAAATTGTAATTTTTCTAAAATAATACAATTTTATGAAAATTATATAATTTTTGTAAAAATATGTAATTTTCTAAAAGTATGCAAAAGATGCAATTTTTAAATATGTAATTTTTTAAAGAAATATGCAAGAGTATTAGAAATGCAAATTTTATGTAAAAATATGCAAGTTTTATAACATGCCACATTTTCAGGGAAAAACATACAATTCGATACAAACTATATAAAAATATATTAATAATATAAAGACTTGCAAAAAAAAAAAAAACTATGTAAGTAATATTCTACCCTAATCATGCCATTTCAATAAAATTAGTATTAATAACATGTGCATATCAAAAATCCACAAAAAGATTAAAAAAATTAACAACTAATAAAATGTCCTATGATTAGCACTAAGAAAAACCTTATTCTAATCTAACACATGCAGGTTGGACCAGGGATCTACTACGCTCGAATCGGGTCGTAAAATCGGGTCTCGAGCTCCAGTTGGTGCACCAGTCGGATCGAAGAACATCCACTTCCAAGCTTCGCGCGAGGAATTGTGGGTACCGAGTCGAAGGGGGATTTCAACCTTTATGCAGAAGTGACTGATAAAACTGAGATTGGCACCAACGCTGTGACTCGCGGTGGTTGTTTGGGGGTGTTTGGAGAATGGTCCAGTAGTGGTGGATTATGGGCAGCCGTGGTCGAGTTGTTTCGAATAGGAGTAGGGTGTGTTATGAGGTTTCAGAGTGTGTAGAAAATTGTGGTGGTGCTTGTTTTCGTCGGGGTGTGCTGTTCGGTGGTGGTTTGTGTGGTGGCCGATGTGGGTTTGGGGTTTAACGATGGTTGCGGTTTGGGGTCATGTGCAGAGCTGGTTACTACCGTGGTCCTGGGGTGGTCAGGTGGTGTTGCTGCGGTCACGAGGACGGTGGTTGTTGCGTGGGAGATGGCTGCGAAGTGTGGGTGAGAGAGAGAGGGTCAGGGTAGTGTGAGGCATCAGCGATCGCTGTGCTGTGCGTGGAGACGGAGAGATTGTACTGCGGGTGTGTGTTCATGGGTGTTTCTCGAATGAGTTTTGATGCCCACGCTAATCTTCACCCGAGTTGTTTATTTTTTTAAATAATTTCACAAACTCGAATCTTTTTCAACAAAGCTTGGATCAAACTAAATCTTCCTAGCTCTGAGTTCGGGTTTTTGTGAATTTTAACAAAACTTTATTTGATAGATTTTAACAGGTTTTCTAATTAGATTATTGATAATGATTTAATTATGATTTTATCAAATTCACCAAAAAAATACTTAAGATTTGTTAAAATCCACAGCCAAAAAAATGGGGTCTTAAAAGTTTTTATTTTCCTTTTTTCCCTACTAATTCCTTAGTTATAATGATTTACCTTGTGTTTGAATAGGTGAAACCTATAGAAATCAAAAGAAATAGAAAGAAAATATGTATTTGGTAACTCAAGAAAATAAAGAAAAGAGATGAATTAGATAAAAAGATTTTTACTCTAAAGGTCTAAACTCTTTTCTCTAAATTTGGAGAGAAATTTATGAAAATGGTAGAGAGAAATTTATGAAAATGGATAGAAATCCTATGAAGTTATAAAAATATCCTTAAACAAGCATACTATTCATCTTCTTCTTTAATAAATCTATTATCCTTCTTCACTTCACTCTTCTCTCTCCTCTTTGTGGCCAAAATCTGAGTTTCCTCTTTCTCCCCGTAGTCGAATTCTGCTACATGTTACCACTCCTCTCTCTTCTTGTGACCTCTTTAATCTCTCTCTCTCTCTCTCTCTCTAAGAACAATCTATTGTTTCTCTCCCTCTCTTCTAGTTCTTTACACATAAAAGGATAATGTAGCCAAGTTCAAAAATCATTTCCATAACTTTTCCTTCCATTTTCACTTTTTAAATCCAAACAACAACAAAATTTATATTTCCTTTGATATCTTTTCCTTTCTATACCTTTCCTCCAATTTTCGCTCTCATAAAAGTAGCCAAACATAATGTTAATCATGATTTTACTAAATCTATTGAAAAATACTTGAGATTTGTTAAAATCTATAGCTAAAAAAATAAGTCTTAGAAGTTCTTATTTCCCTTTCGTTTCCTGCTGATTCTTGGTCTAAAAGAAAAAGGAAGAAAATGATAATCACGTACAAGCGTCACGAACTAATTTTCTAGAGCCCTTGAGATATGCCCAACATGACCTTGAGTATAAGGTATAAGGTACAAAAGACATATGTAAGAGGTTCCCACATCATAAGAGAAAGGCCTAGGCCCATACTTAGTGAAGATTCTAGAAGCTGGAAGGTTTTAAGAAGGTTCCAGAATTGTCTAGATTTATTATATAATAATAGGTATGATAGGTAAGGTAAGGTAGGTAGGGAAGATTTAATTGTATCCGTTAGATTGAATAAATCTCGGCCATCCATTGTAAGGGGGCATTTGTATATATAAGGGGTCTCTCCTCATTTGTAAGAGGCCAGACATTGAGTGAACTTTAGTTGATAATCAGAGTCTCTCTCTCTTTCTCTCTACTTTCTCTTTCTAAACTTTGTGTGTATGGCTTCCAGGTTGAACTTAGCTTTCCTTAGGGTGGTCAGGAACACTAAGTGTCGCACGGGAGGGTTCAAAGGAAATTTTCCATTGACAAGTGGTATTAGAGCCAGCTTTTAAGGAGAGAATGTCGTCGTCTGGAAATGAGAACTACAACTCCACGGTCAATGAGGTAGATGATCAAAGAGAAAGCAGAATGACCAGGCAGGGGGCTAAGTCTAAGGATTTGTTGAATTCCCTTGCCACTCGGGTGGTCAAGGTTGAGCTAAGTGTTGCTAAAGCCAAGGAGTAACTAAATGACTATGGAGCTACCATGGATAGGTTAAGGGAAGAACTCCGAGGTGAGTTACAGGGAGCTTTAAACCAAGCCTTGGAGGAACTAAGGAAGCATGATGGAGAGCTTGAAGAAAAGGCAGGTATCCTAGAGGTACGGATTGGTGCACTTAAAGCTAAGGAAAAAGCATATGAAGCAAAGACTGATGCTACCATCATTGCTATGCATCAGGAGATTGAAGACCTTAAGAATCAGATGGCAGCATGCCGTACTACTATTGCTAATGGAGCAATTATCCAACGAATCACAAGAGTGGAAGTACCAAAGCCTTAATGCTTTAAGGGAATACGATTTGCAAGGGAAGTAGATAATTTTTTTGCGGGGAGTTAAATAGTACTTTAGGGTTTTGAGGCTTACCGATGATGGAAGTAAAGTGAGAACGGTAGCCTTATACATAAAGGATACAACATTGATTTGGTGGAGAAGAAGGGTCCATGAGATTATTTCATGGTCACACTTTATAACGGAGTTTTGAGAACAATTCTCTCCCCAAAATGTGAAAACAGAAGCTAAGGTCAAGCTCAGGCACCTACAACAAAAGGCTAATGTGAAGCAATATGTTCAAGAATTCTCAGTGCTGATGCCGAAGATATCGGACTACAACCCAAATGATGCTCTTGTTATGTTCTTGGATGGCTTGAAACCTTGGGCTAAGTTAAAGTTAGAACGTCGTAGGTTGGAGAACGTCTCAAAAGCCATTGCCATAGCAGAGGGACTAGTAGAACTTCAAAAGGAGGAAGTTTGGCGTTCCATTAACAATGAAGGAGAAGAAGGAGAAGAAGAGGAAGATATGGAAGGTAGAAGATCTTTAAGTCCTCCAAGGGGAAGGAGGAGGATGGTAGATAAGAGAAGGATACGACAACTTAAGTGTTATTTTTGTGATGGACCACATTATGCTCGAGATTGTCCAAAAAGGGAAAAATTAGATGCTCTTCTTACCATGGACAAAACCAATGAAGACAACAAGGGTAAGCTTGGTACCATCCGTCTTCTTTATGCCATGAAGACTCAAGATACGAAGGAGAAAAAGGGGTTTAATGTATGTAGAAGCCAAAGTGGAAGGAAGGAAGATAAATGCTATGTTAAGTACAGGGGCCTCACATTTACTCATTTCAAAGGATGCTGCTTCTAGGCTTGGGCTAAAAGTGGAATAGAGTAAAGCTCGACTTAAGATGATTAACTTCCAGGAACTCCCAACTTATGGGGTTATTAAGAATGTAGAATTTAACATTAGGGATTAACGGGGAAGGGAGAATATTGAAGTTGTCCTCATGGATGATTTTGAGTTTGTCATTGGCATGAACTTCTTGGATGGAAATGATGCTATCATTATTCCTCAATCTAATTACATTTGCTGGCTTAATCAAGGTTCTCAATGCATAGTCCCAATAAGTAGGAAGATGGGACGAGCAACAAAGCTTATTACATCAATGTGAAGCACAGGGAAAGGGTCAATACTAATGAAAGGAGATAGTTCGACTTTAGTGGGGGAGATGGAGGAAAGAACAGTTGATGAGATCCCAAAAAGTTTAAACTCGGTAGATCTGGAAAAATAGGACAAAGTCTCAACAACTAAGGTTAAGACTAAAAAGGGTTAGAAGCTACATTGGGCTTTAAGAAGGGAGGTTATCAAGCATACCCTTGATAGGGGCACATATAAAGAACTAAGGTTAAGGTATATAGTGGATCAGAATTCAAGATAAAAGCCATGACGAGGATGTCGTTCAATTGAGTAAGAGAGAATGTTACGGATTAATTTTCCATAGCCCTCGAGATACGCTCAACATAACCTTGAGTATGAGGTATGAGGTATAAGGTACAAAAGACATATGTAAGAGGTCCCATGGCCTATTAGAAGAGAAAGGCTTAGGCCCAAACTTAGTAAAGACTTTGGAAGCTAGAAGGTTTTAAGAAGGTTCCAAAATTATCCAGATTCAATGTATAATAGTAGATAAGGTATGTAAGGTAGGTAAGTAAGATTTAATTGTATCTGTTAGATTGAATAAATCTTGACCATCCATTGTAAGAGGGCATTTGTATATATAGGGGGTCTCTCCTCATTTTTAAGGGACCAAACATTGAGTGAACTTTAGTTGATAATCAAAATTTCTCTCTCTCTCTCTCTCTCTCTCTCTCTCTCTCTCTCTCTCTCCTTTCTCTCTCTAAACTTTATGTGTGTGGCTTTCAGGCTAAACTTGGCTTTTCTTAGGGTGGTTAGGGACGCTAAGTGTCATACGGGAGTGTCGAGAGGAAATTTTCTTATGACACAAGGTACTTGACGGTGTAATAAACACTCTTCACGTGCTTAGGATTTGAACCTACAACTTATAGCATGTATGCACATACCTTAAACAACTGTATTAGCTTTTACTATCAATATATTTTGAATTTATATATACTTAACCTTTTTCACTTAGGCTAAACTTAAATTGGATCTTTAAGCTTAAACTAAATTCAATCAAACTTATTTTAAAATTGACCTACATACACTATCCAAAATATATACATGCCAAAAGATTTTCAACAAAAGTTTATTTAATAAATTTCAAGTCTTTTATTATTTTTATGTATCTAGTTAAAATTATTCAAAATTCAAAATTTAAATTAAATAAACCCGATTTCATGAATTTAAATACTTTAATGGACTATTTTCATAAAACTTTTTTTCTAATGAATCTCAATTTTCTTAAAAACTCTGAATTTATTAAATTATATGTTTATTTCCAAATTTACTTGATCTAATCCTCAACGACAGACTAACTTGACTTAGATATATTTGTTACTTTATATTTTTCAAATTTTTTTTGTATTTTTGTATTTTTTTCATTTTTTTTTTTGGCATCTTTCATAAACCTAGCCCAAAAACAAAAAGTAAAAAGAAATTAAAAAAGGTGACAAAAACAAGGTGTCTATAGTATGTATATATATTCATATGTTTTATATACGTAACATTTGTACATATGTAAGATTATATATATATAACAAACATATATAAGATGTATTTGGTTGTCATAAATAAATATATATATTAATACATAACAATATATAGATTATAAGAGAAAATACAAATAACCTCTTAAACTTTGACTTAGGTGCAAATTGATTCACTGAACTTTTAAAGTATGGTTTTTTATTTCCTAAACTTCGATAAATTGATAAATAACTCTCATAAGTTGGGAATAACTCTCTTACACTTTAATTTTGATATGCAAATGCCCTCCTAAACTTATCAAAATATACTTAACACCACCTAAATTTTGACTATAGTGTAGGTTTTTTTAACTAAAAAAAGAAATATCGTTTATATTACCAATTCATCAAAGTTTATAGAGTCAAGGACCGCACTTTGAAAATCTAGGGAATCAGTCCGTACATAAGTTAAAGTTTAGGGAAATTATTTGCAATTTCCCTTAGATTATATATTTGCAATATACAATATATATATATATATATGACACATGTATATAAACTATATGCTATACATATATATCATTATGTTATATATAATCATACATGTGTAATGTTATGTGTATATACATATATATAAAACAAAATGTATAGCATATGTATATTTATGAATCGAAGGCACTTTTGTCAGATTATATGATAATTTCATTTTATTTTGAATATAATATAACCAAAGATAATTATAGAATGGAATAAGTGATTCCATTAATGTTTCCATAGATTGGTCATTCTATTCCTAATTCCATTCCATTTCAATCCATTTCATTTAGGCTAATTTGTATATATTAAACGTGACATAAATTCTTAAAAATGAGAAAATTAGGATCTTTATTTCTCTAGTTATAAGTATCGTTAAAAATTATATCTTGAAAGAACAAATATATAATAAAAGCATGGTTTCTTAATGAAAAGCAAATAAAAATATAGGTTCTAAAAGAAAAAATGAAAAGTTACACTTTTAGTCTTTAAACTTTGATGTTTTTTCTAATTGAGTCATCGATTTTTTTTTTTTTCTATTTCAACTCTCAAAATTTTCAAAAGGTTGTAAAAGAGTTCTCTGTTAACAGAAAAATTAATGATTTACTAGCAAATGACCTTGTTATAAACTTTTGAAAATTTTGAAGGATGATATATAAAAAGAAAAGTTTGAGAATTTGACTAAAAAAGTGGCAAAGTTTAAAAATTAAAAATATAATTTTTTCTTTAAAAAATTACATATTTAAACATAATTTTATAGTTTATTGAGGTAATCAACATTTTACCATAATCCTAATTCATTACTTATTTCTTAAGACATCATGAATGGAACTTCATCCGGGTTTGCAAAATTTTGGGTGCTTAAAGATATAATGCACTGAAAAGAAACCTATTTATGGTGCTTTTATCTTGGAGAATGGGTTTTCCTTTATTTTTCTTCATTTTCATTTCCCCCCCTTTTAATTTTCAATCCGACAATATCTAGAAAAAGCTTTACAAAGGGAGTATGACCATTCCATTCTTTATATTGGATCCTATTTTTATATACTTAAAGCATTATTTAATTGATTTTATAGTAGCGAAATCGAATTACTATCTCCCTATATAGAGTTATTACTAAATCTTATTTGTTGAACAGTTATCCTGCAAAACTTTTATTTTTCTTAGAATCAAGATTATAACTATTTCCTTGTGTTTTATTTTATGTTTCCATGCTCTTCCAGTGAGACCCAAATCTACTAGTCAAAGCATTGACTGAGAAAAATGTATATTTCTTACATATATTCCCGATATATCAATGATGTAATGAAAAATGCAATCGAACAATATAATAACTACTATTTATTTATTTATTTTTCTCAAAAACATAATTTGTTCGTCATTTGCTCCGTTAAGCCAACCGCACATCCCATTACTATTATATCCTTTTTCAAAATGAGAGTTTAGAGGCTCTTGATATGAAGAATTGTATTTGAATAGTTTATTTACTTCTTACATTTACAATATCATTTATAATTTTTAATTTGTTCGTGGAAAAACAAAGTCGTCTTGCCTTATCAATTCTTCATGAGTACCTCCACGGTATTGGTTAACAATAGCATTGTTGATGCAGAATTTTTATCGGTAGATGTTCTTGATCTTAGGATTGGATTGTGAGCCTATATTCAACAAGAGAAAACATAGTTTGTGGATGTTGAGAATTATCTGATATAACTACTTCAGTCACTAATGTAAGATCTAGAGAAAGAAAGCAAGGAAGCCTTATCGTAGATGATTATGTATAAAGTGTTTTAGTTATAGGGTATAACTACTATTTATAGAACTCAAGAGGGAGAATCTAGATAAACTCATATCAATGAGAAAAGAAGTATATCCCTTCAAGTAGATAGGTTCAAGATTATCGGAGGTAACATAATACCTTAGTTATTCCCACTAAGTAGTGTTTCAATCGTAGTCTCCTAATATCCCATCTCTAACCTTCCTACACAAATCACCATAGTTCAAGGTCTCTATGGCATCTATACTACAGATCACAACCATGATAATAAGACCAAAGTTTTGACCTAGAGTAGGTAGAGAATGTAATGTAGCTTGGCCACCCAAAAACATCCACTAAAGCAAGAAGATGGACTCTATAGGTTAGACTTAGGCCTTAACAAGTTAACCCTACACCCATGAAGGTCAAAATAGGCCTTTGAAACTCATGATCCAAAATTGCCATCAGCAGGTATTATATTAAAATAATACTCATATTATATGATCCTAATATATAGCATTTTTATAATGACATTTTTTATTTTTATTGGATCGATATTACATTGGCAAAAAATAAATAGTAGAATTCTATGAAGTATTGAAATACCAATGTAATCAATAGATCAACAAAGATATTAGTGATATTATATAATACTTCGTAGTTTACACCTTAATACTAACTTATCATGCAATTGATATAAATAACGATTTTATTTTAAGAACACTGCTCCATTAATATAAGATAAAGTATGAGTCTTATATTCACTTTATGCGTACTTAAGTTTTCTTTATTTTTTTCCCTTCGAAATTTAGTGTTTAGTTCTAAGTTTTTAAAAACTTGCTTTTAAGCTCCTATATGACCATCCCATTCTTGACTTTATGCATATTTTAGTTTTAATTTTTTCTTTATTTTATCCAAAAGATAAAATAGTAAAGTAGGATCTCAAAGTATGCTTTTCCAAGATCGAGGGAGCTAAATGATCAATTTCAAATATAAAAGAGGAAGTATATTGAGCAAGCATAAGGGAATATACTTATAATTTACCGACAAATATTAATTTATCGTTGTAATATAAGATTAAATGCTAAAATTTTAATACAAGGAAAAAATCAAACATCTCATTCAGATTTATGTTGAAAAACAGTAAATAGCAGCTTGGCCTTGATCCAAACCTATTATGTCGAGCCAGATCCAAAAGGCCAAATCCAAGATCTTTCGAATGGTGGATGGGCTACAGCAATTCTTATTATTTCTTTTTCTCTCTTTGAATTAATATTAATGTCCATGCAAGTGGTATTGCTTCAACATGGACATATAACTATGCATGAAGAAGATTGTAAAAACTAAAGCTACTATAATCTAATATCATGGATGTTTGTCTCCAAATAGAATGGGTTAAATTTGATTTCCTCCTTCCTCACTAGTTGTAATATATATAGTTGGCTAAAAATGGGTGATGAAACTTTATGTGAAAAATCACTTTACCGTATGGAATTTCAATTTGTCAAGTAAAGCACTGGACTGAAAGATTGATTGTCCCTCCATTTATCGAATTTGCACTGTGGTTTTAACGACTTAGTGAAGGCTAAAACTTGCAATCAAGACTTTTAAGACATTTACAAAATTTCAATACATGACTTTACTTCATTAAGGAATGGGTTAAGACAAGCCTAGTGGCTTGCAAACATTCCAGGCTGCTCTCTTAATAAGCAATTTATGTATAAATTGAGTTTGAGCTTTTAATTAATTGGTATAATGAAAATCAGAGATTTGATTAGATTTAATAATAAGTTCAATTGATATTGAATTGAATTTAAGCTCTATTGCAAATTTATTTTAAAACTATATATACATATATATAGATGAGCCTAATCAAGCTGAGTTTAACATTATTTGTTATTATCTTTAAGGTTAGAATTGATAAAGGTATATTTTTCATATTTTAATGTATAAATTAGATAAAATTATTATTGATTTTATAGAAATCATTAAAAAATAGTACTTAATTATTTTTATTTAGATATTTTAGGAATTGAAAGATTTAAAGTGAAAATATAGACGATTTAGATGAATTTTACGCAAATAAAAAAAGTCCGAATCAACATGTTGCAATTTGGAATTTAACATAGCTGGCCTACACTTACACCGTTGGCCTTTGGAGTCTACACCATCGGCCTTGAATCCTACTCCGCCGGGCTTGAATCCTACTCTACTGGCCTTCATTAAAAAGAAGCCTTATGCAAGCCAATCCTAGTTTTTCTTATAAATAGCCTTATGTTTCACCATTTAAAAGACTTGTTTTTGAGACATACACACTTTTCTTAGACTTAGAGAGTAGTAGAAAAGTCATTAGATAATTCTTGAAGAATTCTTCTATAGAATCGCTTGAATTATTGAGAAGATTTTGCTTTAGAGATCAAGTTTTGGAGGTGCAATTGAAGTTTATCTTTTCTAATTATAAAATTGGTGACATCTATTTTAATTATATTTATGCAATTCTGTTAATTATTCATGCTTTTAATTATAAATTTCCTTGCAATTTCAATTAGTAGTTGTGTTTTTGTTTAAAATTCCATGATTGGCTAAATTTATTTGTGGGAATTGATGAAACTCTAGATAGCTAAAATGATAATTGTATTCATGTTATAGGATTAATAGATATAAGGATGATTTATGATCGCAATTTTTATGATTTTAATTATAGTTGTTAATTGATTATAATTGTTAGAAATCCTAGCGATACAGGAATTGATATAGGGTTTGTTAGAAATTCTTGGTTAATTTGATTAATTAATGTGGAAGCAATGTCAATTGAATTAATTAGAAATTATCTAGAGATTAATGCGATGTTTGGTGATTAATTATTCACTAAGACATTAAGAATAATTGATTTAGGATATTAGGCAATCATAGTATCGGGAGATATATGATTATAATTTAGAGCCCAATGTTAATTGGAAATGCGGGAGCTGATTGATTAATTAGGGGTTTAAATTTTTAAATTTTAAGGTATAATAATTTCACTTGAATAATCATATAGTTAATAATCTATATAACATAATAACAATTTGCATAATCTAGGGTAGATTCTGTTTTTCCCACGATTCTGTTTTAAAAATTTTATAATTATTTTCTTTTCGATAGTTTTAATATAATTATTAGATTAGCTAATTTATTTTTTACTACCCGAATATCGATAAGAACTATCATGGTTAGTAATATTATAATCCTCAATGAATCGACAACTTTACTTATTTTGTATTATTTGATTTTGACTTAATATACTTGCTAGAGTATTCGCAATTCATTTATATATATATATATATATATATATAGTTTAAGCGAATTAAGTTTTTAGCACTATTGCTGGGAATTGAAAATATTAAACCTTTTAGTTCTATTGGTAATTTAGGCGTACTTGATGACGTGTATTATTTTTGTTCTCTTTGCAGGTGTTTTATGGTCAGGAGTAGAAGTGCTGAAATTCTACTACTAGATTTTGAAATATAATGCACTTTACATCAATTAAGGCGAAAGAACAAAAGAAGGATAGAAGAGATGGTAGGTAACGGGGATAATAATTAGATACAAGGAGTTTCGTGAGCACTACGAAAATATACAGTACCCACAGTGATGCATTCGACTATAAGGAGGTCCACCATTCAGGTTAATAATTTTGAGTTGAAGCCGTCTCTCATTCAAATGGTTTAGACGAATCAGTTTGGAGGATACCTTAATAAAAGTCCTGAAGAGCATATTGCAGGATTCCTCTAATATTGTAATACAATTAAGATGAACAACATAATCGACGAGGTTATCAGATTATAGCTCTTTCCCTTTTTGCTAAGGGATAAAGCCAGAGCTTGGTTTCATTCACTGCCACAAGAGTTTATCACCACCTGTGCTGATCTTTCATCGAAGTTCTTAAGAAGATTTTTCCCACCAACTAGGACCGCAAAATTAAGGAACGATATCACTAACTTCACCAAGTTTAGTGGTGAGTCACTTTATGAGGCATAAAAGAGATTTAAGAAGGCAATCGAAAAATGGCCACATTATGCCTTACTAGATAATCTCCTGATTGAGATATTTTATCTTAGTTTAGATGAGACACGGAGGTCCCTAGTTAATGCTACAGCTAGAGGTGCTTTAATGGGTAAGACTTATAATAAAGCAAGTGCATTGATAGAAGAGATGGCCTCCACTACATATAACTGGCAAAATGAGAGAAGCAAGTTAGGAGTGGCAACAACTAGTGACAATAACACTGTATCTCAATTAACGGCTCAAATTGCAACTCCCACTACTTAGTTAAGTAAACTCACCTCAACACAGCCTTTTAATGCTAATCCTATTGTTTTTTGTGAGTTATGTTCAGGACTACATTCAACTCTTGAGTACCTAACTAGGAATCACTCAGCTCCAACCAATAGAGAACAGGTGAATTTTGTCAACAATTTTTAATATGGATGTCACACCCCGAAGCAGTAGAGTCGTAATAGTTCTGCCATGCAAACCATTCTAAGATAGAAGTTGGCCTTACAACCGCTATCTTAGACTTGATCTATATAAGGTGTCAATGATTAACCCGCTTTAAAATAAACAGTTTGTAATTTAAATAAATTATTTACCTAAGAAAGTAAGAATATATATATATACTCTAGAATTCAGTTATTACCATTAATGTTTATAACGTTTCACCGTAATCTATTTCCTAGTTAATATATTATTCAAAAATGAAAAATGTTGTAACCTCCTCACTTATCACTTAGTTCGACTAAGGATAAAGAAGGGACCCATTATGCTATTCAACACTATCCCTTTCGAAAGGATAGGTATTTGGCCAGAGAATCCTAGGTTTCCCCTGATAGGTTGCTATCAACTATTCTATAAGCTTCAGAATAGTTGTAAGCCGCTTCTTAGCTAGCACTTACAACGATGTTTATAAGGATGTAAGCTACCACAGCTTAGTAAGTTAGGATCAAGAACTTAAAACTATATACCATAAACATAAACAAGATTATCGACCAAATTATTAGGTGCAATACATGTTCAAGCAAATGGCATTGCACGACGTTATTCGACCAGTCGTGAGATTAGAGAAATTATACCCACTTTAATCCAGGTTGAGGAGTTATTGTTAATGCAACAGCTCATGACCAAACTCAGGCTTGTGTAATGGAGACATCGCTCTTCCTATGACTACCTTCGAACCATTGACTTCACCCTTGTTGCAACCTCCTCACTTATCACTTAGTTCGACTAAGGATAAAGAAGGGACCCATTATGCTATTCAACACTATCCCTTTCGAAAGGGTAGGTATTTGGCCAGAGAATCCTAGGTTTCCCCTGATAGGTTGCTATGTAGGTCCGATTTATATTTATAGGTTATATATTTGATTAGGTCCAGTTTAGGGTAATTATTCATTTCATACAAATCATACAATACAAGCTAAGCAACAAGTCAAAAATCATATCATCAACTCAAAACAAGCACAATCAAATACAATTTCAAGCCTCCAAAATACAACACTGTATTAAACCCAACTTATCTCAACTCCTTGCTTGCTCACTCACTTAAGGTGGGACTCGTTCAGTCCATTGCTAATGATCCCTATAATACTAACGTTATCTCAATTTTCATATAATTGTCATAGGTTTATTTTATCCTATAACACTTATTGTTATCTTTGGTTTAGGGTTTAATATGTCCAATTATCTAGGTTCTCAAATCTTTTACAATTATTCCCGGTTTGGGGCTAGGTTTTAGTTCAGTATCCGCATTGATTTCTAAATTAGGTTCTAGTTCAGTTTTTAAATACTATTTTATACACAAATCTTGGAAACTTGTTTCAACTCATAATGTGAAATTAATCACATTATTTTCGAGTAAACTAAATACCATAATTACCCCTAGTAAGTATTTTATTCCACCTGATACACTTAAATCTTATTAATGTATCAAATTTACTCTTAATGTGAAAATTTTTTACATTTTTCATATAATTACCTAAATTTAAGTTTTCTATCAGATTTATTATATATTTCTATTATTTATATAATATCAATTTTTATTCTAATATCTTCTATTTATTATATTTCCAATAATTATATATTATATATTATCATCTATTNGGTAACCCTACTGGAATTAAAACGTGATTTAATAAATTAAAAGTACGTTTTGATACGATCAAAACGATATATAATACATAATAGTATAAACGACGTACAATATCAATAATTAATAACTTAATTCGATATATAGTGATAATACGAATATATATTATGGAGATAATATATGTCACGCCCCGAAGCGGCAGAGTCGTAACAGCCCCGCCGTGTAAACCACCCTAAGATAGAAGTCGGCCTCACAACCGCTATCCTAGACCTGATCTACACAAGGCGTCCACAACTAACCCGCTTTGAAGTAGACAATTTGTAATTTAAATAAATCGTTTACCTATAAAAGTGAGGAATTATATATATATGTTATCATTCAATCATTCAATAATTGCAGTTAAAGTTTACAACATTTCTCTATAGTATATTCCCTAGTTATTACATCACTCAGAAATGAAAAATAATTCTAAAATAAAAACTTAGACCTTAAAATATATGTTTATTCTTCAATGTTTTTCCTCACTCCCCAGGATCCAGCAGTTGTTAGCTTCGGAGTAATTGGTTGCCGCTTCTTAGCCAGCACCTGCACGATGTCTATAGGGATATGAGCAACCACAGCTCAATAAGTTAGGACGGAGGACTTAAAACTATACCATACACACAACAAGGTTTTCAATCATTTATTAGTTGCAATGCATGTGCAAGCAAATGCCATCGCACGACGTTGTCCGGCCCGTCGTGAGATTAGAGAAATTGCGCCCGCTCTAATTCGGGTTGAGGAGTTACCGTTAATGCAACAGCTCACGACCAAACCCAGGCTTGTGTAATGGAGACCTTGCTCCTCCCGCGACTACCTTCGAACCACTGTCTTCATCCCCGCCGCGACCTCCTCTCCTGTCACTTAGTTCGACTGAGGATGAAGAAGGGACCATTTTGCAATCCTGCGCTATCCCTTCCGAAGGGGTCGGTATTTGGCCGGAGAGTCCTAAATCCCCTAACGGGTTGCCATGCATGTTCGATTATGATTACTGGTCGTATATTTGATTAAGTCCAATTTAGGGTGATCAATCATTACATACAATTCATACAATATGTGCTAAAGCAGCAAACAAAATCATAGCATCACCCATAATCAAGCACATGCACGCATTCAACTATCTAACAAGCACAACCAAGCATAATCTTAAGCCTCCAAAATACAGCATCGTATTAATCCCAACTTACCTCGACTCCTCGCTCGCTCACTCGAGGTCCGATCTGCTCAGGCCATCGCCGATTATCCCTATAACACGAACATGGTTTCAGCTTTTCATATAATTGTTATAGGTTCGTTTTATCCGAGAATGTTTATTGTTAGGTTTTGTTTACGGTTTAATATGCCTAATTATCTAGGTATTAAGTCTTTTATAATTATTCTAGGTTTAGGTTTAGGTTTGGGTTCGGTCTCGGTTTCCGCATCAATTTCTAAATTAGGTTTTGGTTCGATTTTTAAGTAGCGTTTTATATTCCAACCCTAGAAATTAGTTTCAACCCATAATGTGAAATTAATCACATTATTTCCCGATAACCTAAATACCATCATTACCCTTTGTCAGTGTTTATTTTACTCGGTACACTTAAATCCATATCAATGTACCGAATTCACTCCTAATGTGACAAATTTTTACATTTTTCATATAATTCCATAAATTCAAGTTTCCTATCAGATTTATTGTGCATTTTTATTATTCTCAAAATATCAATTTTTATTATAATATTTTCTATTTATTATATTTTCAATAATTACACATTATGCATTATTGCATATTATGCACATAATGCATTTCTAATATTTCTATTACCCTAATTACCATCTCTAAACACCGATTATTATTTCAAAATGTCTAAATCCATCCTAAATCAGATTTTACTCCAAATTTCCCTAATTTACAAAATTAACTATTTATTTCCTATTACTCATTTATTACATAATTAACCTAATAATTACATCTAACACCCTAAATGCTATAAGTATCATACTCCATCAGATCTTAACATCCTAAAACATGTAATTATTCACTAAATCAGAAATTAATCATTTAATTACATAATTAACCCTAAATTACCCATTTTATGCCTCTTTTTAGAGCCTAAAAATTATCTAAAATTTTCGAAAATTAATTTTTGAAAAAGGGCTTCATAGCACTGTTCTATGTCACATGAGCATCCTACAGAAAAATTTTGAGCCCCAAACTACATCCCTAAGCCTATTTAATTTCCGGTTTAATCATGCTCGGTTTTGAACAATTTGTTAAGGACCCTATATTTCCAGACATAATTAAACTAAATCAACATTTTTCCCTAAATCTACATACAATAAAACCTCAGAATAACAAGTTTCATAATTTTCTGGGCAAAATAACTAATTTTACAAAATTATACAAGATTCGGGCTGGAAATTGGACTCACCGGTTTGGGTGGCTCCGGCCACCGCGGGCCACCGTGGGGTTGTCGGCCGGCCTAGGCGCTGCCACCACCGTGTGGTGGTGGTGGCCGTCCACTCCCAGCTCCTCGTTTGGTGTGGGTTCCCTTTAAAACCCCTAACTGCACAGTTTTTCTTATTTTTTTTTATTTTCTGGATTTTCTCTCGAATTTTCGACTCTCCCTAATTTTCTTTGATTTCTAACTGTCCAAATGAGTTCCTGGATTTTTCCTGCTATTTATAGGGTTTTAGGGGATTTATTGTGCATTAATTTGGACAAGACAAGTGCTTTATCCCTAAATTTTTTGCTTTTATGTTGTTCTAATTTAATTGGTTGAATTTTCTTTTTCAGATTCTGACTTGCCACGACCAACCTTGCATCATTCCACACCCTTCTGATTTTTTTCTGATTTTTCCTCAATTATTTTATAATTTTCTTTAATTATTTGCTTACTTTTTGGTAAATTTAGGTAATTTCGCGTATTTTTATCTACACGTAAATACATGTAGGGTATACGTGAACATTCCTAAATATTATGCTTAAAATTTGAAAATTTTATAGTCTCCTATTTTACTACTTATTTTCTTAAATTTAAGTTTACAGGGTCATTTTTACTGGTATCTTGTTAAATAGTTTCTAATTTGGATTTGATCGGATCTTTTAACCGATCGCCCTAAACCTTGGGTTCTAAGTTCAATCTTACGATTACTTGGCTGAACTTTGGGGCTTACAATATACATCTAATATTTCTATCACTCTAATTACCATCTCCCAACATCAATTAACATTTCAAAATGTCTGAATTCATCCCAAATCAGATTTTTCACCTAATTACCCAAATTTACAAAATTAACTTAAAATTTACTATTTTTCCCTATTACTTATTTATTACATAATTACCCTAATAATTACATCTAACACCCTAAATGCTCCAAGTCTTATACTTCATCAAATTTTAAAGTCCTAAAACATATAATTAAGTACTAAATTAGTAATTAACGATTTAATTACTTAATTAGCCCTGAATCACCCATTTTAGGTATCATTTTAAGGCCTAAAAATTATCTAAAAATTTCAAAAATTAATTTTTGAAAAAGGGCTTCGTGGCACTATTCTATATCATCTAAATAGTCTACACAAAAATTTTGGGCTCAAAACTACACTCCTAAAATTATTTATTTCTAATCCAAACAAAACTTAAGTTTGTATGGTTTCTTAAGGACAATGTATTTGTAAACACAAAATCATCAAAATAAATTTTTTTTTAAATCTACACACTTAAAAACCTTAGAATACCAAATTTCACAATTTTGTAAAAATATTTAATATTTTTACAAAATTAAACAAAATCGGGTTGAAAATTGGACTCACCTGTATAGGTGGCTCCTGCCACCGCCGGCCGTAGCCTTGTCGACCGTTCTGGGCACTACCACCACCATATGATAGTCGTGATTATCCACTCCCAAGTGCTCGTCGAGTCTAGGTTCTCCATAAAAACCCCAACTATATAATTTTTTTTTTGTAATTTTTTGTAAAACCCTAATTTCCTCTCAATTTCGCCTCTCTCCAATTTTCTACAATTTCAAACATCCAAAATGAGCATCTAAAAAATTTTGGGTATTTATAGAGGTCTTAAGGAATTATTATGCATTAATTTGATTAAACAATTGCCTTATCTTCTTTCAATTTGCTTTTTTTTATTGTTCTAATTTAGTTGACTGAATTTTTTCTTCTTTTCCCCAACTACCACGACCCAAGTCTGGATCATTTCTTATTTTTTCTGATTTTTCTTTATTTTTCCTTAATTAAATATGAATTTTCTTTAATTATTTAGTATTATTTTAACACATTTCGCGTATCTATCTACATATAAATTCATATATAGTACAAATAAATATTCCTAAATATTATTTATGTTACTTTATGATTTTTAGTGTGTATATAATTTATCTCTAATATTTCGTTAATTATTAGAATACATTTTACACATTTTTGATAAATAACGAGTAACATACTTAAAATTTGAAAATTTTATATTCTTTTATTTTATTACTTATTTTCTTAAATTCAAAATTACAAGATCATTTTTATTAATATTTCTAGCTTTACTTTATAATTTAAACTTGATTGGATCTTTTAGCCAATCACCCTAAATTCTACTAATCAAACTCCGAGTAACTGATTGTAGGTCTTATAGCGGCAATTAAGGACCATATTCGAACATATACAATCTTAGGTGGTGTAATTATCCAAATTTTTCATGGAGAAACGAGAACAATAAATTTCAACCACTACCTGGATTCCAAAAGCAAAATCTTACTCAAAACACTTCACCTTAGTAAAATTAATCTAGAACAAAAGAGGTCATGTTGAGCTATATGCAAAAGACTAACACCATGTTACAAAATCAACAGGTGACTATTTGGAATTTAGAGAATTAGATTAGTCAAATCTCTCAACAGTTAAGTAACAAACCATTAGGGTCTTTGCCCAACAATATTAAAGAAAATCCTAGAGGTATCAACGTTATTATGTTAAGAAGTGCAAAAGCAGTGGAGACAGTTGACAGATGAGTTGAAGAAAAGGTAGAGATTCTAAAGGAAGAAAAAGGGAAGCAGGTGAAAGAGGAACTAAAGTAGAAGTCACTAGAAGTGAAATCGTATGTTCCTTCAGTCCCTTTTTCAGGAAGACTAAAGTAACAATAGCTAGACACTCAATTCGCCAAATTCGCCAAATTCCTAAATGTCTTTAAGAAGTTGCAAATCAACATTCCTTATGTAAAGGTTCTTCAATAGATGCCTTTGTATGCTAGATTTATAAAAGATTTGCTCACCAAGAAGAGAAAGATTAATGGGAATGAACTGATAATGCTTATAGGGGAGTGCTCTATGATCTTTCAGAAAAATTTATCCACCCTACCTAGAAAACAAAGAGATTAATGGAGTTTTATTGTTCCTTGCACTATACAAAATTTTTACTTTGATAAGGTTCTTATTAATTCAAGTGCAAGTATAAATTTAATGCCCTTGTCTATTTTCAAGAAGCTAGGACTTAGAGATTGAAATGAGACTTATGTCACCTTGCAACTTGCTAACAGGAGTATCAAATACCCAAGGGGTATTGTTGAAAATGTCTTAGTGAAGGTAGACAAATTTATTTTCCCAGTTGACTTTATAGTCCTACAGATGGAAGAGGACATAGAGGTACTCATGATCTTGGGCAAACCGTTTCTTGCAACAAGTAAGGTATTGATAAACATGGAATAGGGTAAGCTTACTTTAAAAGTTATGGACGATCGAGTAACGTTTAATGTTTATGAAGCCATAAAGCATTTTGATGATTACAAATCTTATTATACTATTGATATTTTTGATGAGATTACCTGTGAGTCTATAGAAGAAAAAGTAAGAATAGATACCATAGAATCAGTTCTTAGGAATCTAAATGATTGGAGCGATGATGATGAGCTTAAAGAAGAAGGTAGGGAACAGGTATCAAAAATCAAAGCTCAATATTATGAAGAGTTAGGCACCAGCGAGAAGAAGCTAGGCACCAGTGAGAAGAAGCTAGGCACATCATTGACACAACCCTCAATGCTTGAACTTAAACCTTTACCTAGTCATTTAAAATATGCTTATCTTAGAACAAATGATACTTTGCCAATAGTTATCTCCTCTTCTTTGACAGGTGACCACGAGAAATAACTTTTAGGAGTTTTAAGAGAGCATTAATAAGTCATCGGGTGGACCATTACCAATATTAAGGAGATTAGTCCCTTAATTTATACTCACAAGATATTGCTTGAGGCGGAGTGCAACCCATAGTACAACCACAGAGACAACTCAACCTAACTCTCCAAGAGGTAATGAAGAAAGAGGTACTCACATTGCTAGATGCGTATTATCTATCCTATCTCAAATTGTAAGTGGGTTGGTCCAGTTCAGGTAATGCCAAAAAAAGGCGGTATAACCATGGTGAAAAATGAAGATAATGAGCTGATCCTTACTCGCATTGTGACCAGGTGGAGAGTTTGCATAGATTATAGAAAACTGAATAATACCACCTATAAAGACCACTTCTTACTCCTTTTCATAGATCAGATGTTAAAAAAACTTTTAGGGCATGATTATTATTATTTTTTAGATGGATATTCTGGTTACAATCAAATTCATATCATACCTGAAGACTAGAAGAAAACTACTTTTACATGTCCTTATGATACTTTTGCCTTTAGAAGAATGCCCTTTGGTCTTTGTAATGTACTCATTACTTTTTAAAGATGCATGATGTCTATATTCTCTAACATGTTAGAAGATTTTATTGAAATATTTATGGATGACTTTTCTATCTTTGGAAAGTTATTTGATTCGTATCTAACTAATTTAAGTTGTGTGGTTAGAAGGTATAAAGAGACTAATCTACTTTTGAATTGACAAAAATGCCATGTTATTGTAAGAGAGGAAATAGTCTTAAGTCACAAGGTTTCAAAAAAGGGAATTGAAGTTGATAGAGCTAAAGTGGAGATAATAAAGAAGCTACCATCACTTACTTAAGTCAAAGGAGTCAGGAGCTTCCTAAGGTATACTAGCTTCTATAAGAGATTTATCAGGGACTTCTCTAAAATCTCTAAATTTCTTTAAAATTTACTTGAAAAAGATTCTACCTTTGTTTTTTATGACAGTTGTTTGTAGGCATTCAATATATTAAAGGAGAAGCTTACTTTGGCACCAGTAATCGTTGCACTTGATTAGGAGCTCTCTTTAGAGATGATGTGTGATGCTAGCGACTATGCTATAGGAGTAATACTTGGGCAAAGGAAAGGTGAAAAGAGATTGCTCCAATTGAACCAACTAGACGAGATCAAAGAAAAAGCTTATGAAAATATTAAGATCTACAAGGAGAGAGCGAAGCGATGGCATTACAAGAACATTCAATAGCGAAAGTTCGTGCCTAGTCAAAAAGTGTTGTTATACAACTCTTGACTAAAGTTGTTCCTGGGTAAGTTAAAATCTCGATGGTTTGGGCCATTTGAAATAACTAATGTTTTTCCTTATGGTACAATTGAGTTAAAAGTAAGAGACAATCGCACTTTCAAGATAAATTGCTAACACTATTTTGAAGGAGAAAACATAAATAGTGACGTTACTATGGTGGTAAGCGAGAATTTGCAGTAAGATTGGAAAAGTTGGGCTAACGACTATAAACTAAGCGCTTTATGAGAGGCAACTCATGTCTAACCAAACTAATTTTTTTATCTATTATTATTATTTTTATTTATATATAAAAAAAGTAGAAGAGCCCGCCATTAGCATCAGGATTGATGGCTAAAAAAAAAAAAAGAGAAAAGCGCGAAAATTTGAACTCAAGGCTACCGGCCTACTCATATACACCACAATGTATTCCGCTAGCGTACAGAGGAAAGAGCCGATGTACAGTGCTTTTTAAAGCACAACCGTCGATTTTCTCTCTCTCCTCGATCATTTTTCTTCTCGATTTCCCTCTCTACCTTCTTTCTCTCTCTAGATTTCTCTTAAACTCTCCCTCTCCTATACACCCACAACCACATACACTCGCTCTCTTTACTTTTTCTACACACATTTCCATTCTTCTTTGTAGATCTGTACTTTTCACATCCACCATGCCACTCAAGAAGATGCAATCTTAGCCGCAGAAACAGAAGATGGCAGCTACTTCGTCTTTCAAAAGTTTAAGCAGCAATCTACTTTCACATTAGGAGTATGCTAGGGAAAGAAGGAGGAAGTTACAATGAATGATATTCATGAATCAATAATATCTTGATTAGACTCTTTTTACAAGAGTATAGAATAGACAATAGAATCTAACAGATGGTTCTTGATAAAACATGGTTTCGATTATTTGAGGTAAAAGAACCTACTTTTAGAAATATAGCCATTGATTTTTTGTTCACTTTGCAACTAAAGAGAAGTGGGTGAATGTCCACTTTCACATTTCAAGTTTATGGAGAAATTTATGTAATTGAATTGAGTTAAATTGGTTATTTCCTAGGTTTATATAATGAGGAGGAAGTCAATTTACCCAACTCCTATCCTAGTGATATGACTACTGAGAAATTTTGGTTCAATTGATTCATCCCAGGTAAGACGATTTTGTACCTTCAAAGTCGCTCGCCACAGCTTTCTCAACAGTGGAACACAAGCTACTCCATCATATTTTTGCTTATACTCTCAATTGTAAAAAGACTAGCCATAGCAAGGTAACTAGTTCTGACATGTTTTATCGATACAATATAATTTTTAGGTATCAGATAGATCTGAGAATAGAAATAGCAAATTTTATCTATAGACAAATTGATGATACTATGATACAGGTTATCTTTTATGGTGCGTATATTATAGCATTATTTAAGGGTATGAGGCTTTTTCGAGAATCAGAAGGGGATGATGATATTCCATGTAAGCCTATTTCTACTATACCTTTTAAGGGTTGAGGATTAGTTAAGATAAATAATAGGCCTCATCCTGTTGATAAGGAGGATATTCCTAACAATTCTCCTGCTACCGGAGCGTCTACTTCATATCATCCACCAGTTGGTAGTTTTGAGCAATTAAGTACTGAAATTAGAGAAGTCCGGAATGAAATCAGGAAAGAAAGGAAGAAGAATAAGAAGTTTCGGACTACTATGTTCAATATGCTAAAGTTTGCTATTTTATGTTTCTAGCCAGCAGCTATAAAGCAGCTTCATTATGAGACTTCCAGTACAGAGAGTAGTAGCATCGACTGAGACAATAAGATATTTGCGTGCTTTTCTGATTTTTTTTTTTATGTTATTTTCTTTTGTTTTTTTTTTCATTTTTCTTTTATTTTCACTTTACTGTTAGGTTATTTTTGTTTAGTACCCATTTATTTGGGTAACTCTAGATCATGAACTTTACTATATACTCTTAAGTGCACTTTTATGCTATCTTGGTTATTTCATGTTTCTTTGCATTTGATGAGATAGGTTAGATCTGAATTCTATGCTAACAATGATCTTGTGCTTGGAATTTTCCTTGTTGTTGAAAATTTGAATCTAGAAGAGTACCAATTTTTCATTTGTTATTGTTGCGAATTTTTATTTCCTCTTGAATATTGAATAGAAGACAGTGTAAACATTGTCTATTCTAAAGTGTGGGGAAGGAAATATTGGAAATGGATTTTGAATTAAATTGAATATCAATTTTGCTATCGGTTTTTGTTCACAAATAGTTATATTTTCCTATTAGCTTAAACTTTACTTGTTCTTAAGTATCTGGCAATGTTTAGGCCAATTTTTTTTTCAAAATTTTGAATTTCTTGTTTGGAATCTATAGATTATACAAAGAAAAAAATTTGTTGGTAACATCTTACTATAATTTGAATAATTGACTCGCTAAAGTGCCATATTTACTAATGTTGAGATTTTTGTACTCAATTAAAATTAATTAGTCAATTCTTTAGGAACCTAATTTACTTAGTTTTTAGCCTTAAAATTTGAAGTTTAAAAGTCAGTTGAATCCTTAAGTGAAAAGAAAAGTAAACAAGTTCACTTCTATGTGAAGTTAGTTAGTATATGTTCTTTTTAGTTATTCTAAAGACATTTTAACACTTAGTGAAAAAGATAAGTGAAGTTTTGAACTTGGTGATTCCTATAAAAGAAGTCTAAAAACTTTTAGTGAGTATTCAAAAAATGATGAAATAAGAGTCTTTGCTCCAATAACTCAAGAAATTGAGTTAAGAATATCCTAACTTGAATGTTAGAGCGATGAAGAGTTCGTAAGGATCCCTTTAAAACCTTGTCACTTGAGTGATGAGCTTGAGATATGCCGACTCAAAGCACTTACTATAATGAGAGGGGCGAAAAGGCAAAAGTTCAGTATTTGAACTAAGAAAGAAAGAAAAAAAAAAAAGAAAAGAGGAGAAGAAAAGAAAAAAAAAATGGGAATGGAAAATGGAAAATTTGAATGCAATTTAAGAAATAAATTAAGGCTTGTAATATAAAAAAAAAAAAAAACAAAAGTAAACCTAAGGATAGAGTAGATACTATATGCTTTCACTACTTTGTTAACTTGTTTGTCGAAATAATTAGAAGGATAATATGTTTGCTAACAGCAATGAAGTTTAAATGGGTGTTTTTCCTTCTAAGACTGATTATCTACTTTTGAAATAGAAATCCTAAGTTAAACACTTCAATTAAAATTTGTTTTCTCTAGAATGGCTGGTTAATTTCAATTGTAGTACTCTAATAACATATTTCAGTTTAGTTTGAGCAATAGGTGTTATAAATTGGTGAGTTGAAAGTATGACATATCAGATGTCTTAGATTAGCAATTAGAAAGTTTATATTTTCAATGATAAATTTCTTTAATTCTGTTTGTTTTGACAAGCAAAAGTTTAAGTGTAGGGGAATTGATAAAGGTATATTTTTCATGTTTTAATGTGCAAATGAGATAAAATTATTATTGATTTTATAAAAATCATTAAGAAATTGTACCTAATTATTCTCATTTAGACATTTTAGGAATTGGAAGATTTAAAGTGGAAATATGGACAATTTCGAGGAGTTTTACGCAAATGAACGAAATCCGAATCAACACGTTGCAATTTGGAATTCAACATAGCCGGCCTATCAGTTGACATACACTTACACTGGTGGCCTTTAGAGTCTACATTGGTAGCCTTGAATCCCGTACTGCTAGCCTTCGTTAAAAAGAAGCCTTATGTAAGACAACTCTAGTTTTTCTTATAAATAGACTTATGTTTTATCGTTTAAAAGACTTGTTTTTGAGACATACATATTTTCCTTAAACTTAAAGAGTTGTAGAACAATCATTAGATAATTGTTGAAGAATTCTTCTATAGAATTACTTGAATCATTGAGAAGATTTTTCTTTGGAGACCAAGTTTTAGAGGTGCAATTGAAGTTTATCTTTTCCAATTATAGAATTGGTGACATCTATTTTAATTATATTTATGCAATTCTGTTAATTATTCATGCTTTTAATTATAAATTTCCTTACAATTTCAATTAATAGTTGTGTTTTTGTTTCAAATTCCATAATTGGCTAAATTTATTTGTGGGAATTGATGAAACCCTAGATAACTAAGATGATGATTGTGTTCATATTATAAGATTAATAGATACAGGGATGATTTATGATTGCAATTTCTATGATTTTAATTATAGTTGTTTAATTGATTATAATTATTAAAAATCCTAGTGATATGGGAGTTCATATAAGGTTTGTTAGAAATTCTTTGTTAATTTAATTAATTAACGTGGAAGCAATGTCAATTGAATTAAATAAAATTATCTAGAGATTAATGCAATGTTTAGCGATTGATTATTCACTAAGACATTAGGAATAATTGATTTAGGATATTAGACAATCATAGTATCGAGAGATATATGATTGTAATTTATAATCCATTGTTAATTGGAGATGCGGGAGCTAACTGATTAATTAGAGGTTTAAATCCTTAAATTTTAAGGCATAATAATTTTACTTGAATAATCATATAGCTAATAATCTATATAACATGATAACAATTTGCATAATCTAGGGTGGATTCTGATTTTTTTCACAATTCTCAATTGATTACTTAGTTTTAGAAATTTTATAGTTATTTTCTTTTCGATAGTTTTAGTATAATTATTAGATTAGTTAATTTATATTTTATTGCCTGAATATTGATAAGAACTATCATAGGTTTAGTAATATTATAATCCTCGATGGATCGACAACCTTACTTGCTTCGTATTACTTGAATCCGACTCAATATATTTGTTGGAGTATTCGCAATTTATTTTATATATATATATATAGTTTAAGCAAATTAAGAACCTACTCTAATTCAAATCGAATATGATATTTCAGTTAAAGCACAATTAAGTTGAGCTAGCACTAATAAGATTCACTCAATCCATGAACATTTGAAATCATCTTGTTTTTTTGTCTCTTTATCTTATTTTTTTGCTTTTCTTTTTTTCATTAACACCAAAGAGAAATGGAAGAGGATAATTATTTTCCTATACCAAAATCAAAGCCCAATGGACATTCGTTTCATAGTTTAGCTGAACTTTTTAGTTGATTCAAGCCCTAAATAAGCCCAATACCACTTTATTTCATGGAAATGTCTTTCCCAGTCCATAAATTAAAATCAGCCCAATTTTTAAATTTGTTTTCTAATGGATACAATACAATCTTATAGCACATAACTCAAAAGTTGGTAGATTATAGTTAAAATGGCGACGGACATGGGCCGGTGCAGTTCGAATATAGTTGTGTCGCGCCCCTTGCCCGTAACAAAAAGTTAAAATATTATATTAATAAAAGTATGAAAACTTTTTGTTTACTTGGTAAACATTTTAAACATACCATCTTACTTTTGCTTGCAAGAATGATATTTGAAAATATTTTTTGATATTCAATTCGGTAGACAAGGCAACAGGCATAATTAGTAATCGTTAAAAGCCTAATTGGACGATTAATTGGTAAATTTTATGATTGTGATTGCGTCATAAAGATCTTTGGTCTCACATTTCATGTTATATACACTTTTGTTGCGTTTGGTTTAATGGAATAGAAATGTCATTATACATTTATTATGGTGAAATAACTATTGGTTTGTAAAAAGTAATAATATAAATAACGTCTATTCTATATAACGTAAAATAGGTATGAAACTTCAATTTTGTCCCTTCACCGGAGGAGTGGCCATTCCTTATAGAATGTAACGATATCCCCTATATTAAAATGAAAATTACAGCAAAGGAATTACTATTCCTTTCCAATCTCAATCCAATCTAGTGAACACAAATATAAGTTATAAGGGAAATGTCACAACCATTATCAGAATTTTTTGTATCCTTTTATCTTTACATATGAGACTTGAAATTATGAAATATTATGCCAATGAAATTTTTCTTTATCAAGTTTTACAACTTAAAGTTTGAAAAATATTAAATGTGATATGCAAACAAACTTTTACTCATTACATTTACTTCCTTTATCATCTTTGAATAAATGACATGACAAATAATTATTTTGTCAAAGATTACAAGTATATATGAGGTAACAAATTTGGTAAGTAAAAATATTAACTATTTCAAATTTTAATTATAAAATTAAAAAATCAAAACTTCAGATATTGATTTTAGCATTATTCAATTATGGATTATATTTTGTGCATCATAATTTTAGCTCATAAACGGTACATGTAAAATCGTTTTTCATTACAATATCTACGATACAAAATATTATGTTACAATATTGTGCAAAACCGACTTAGGAATACTTTAAAAAGAAATTTATATGTTTTTCAATATCTTAAAATCAATTTTTTGCTCAAATCATGATATATTTAGAGAATTAAGAACTCTCCATTTTATAATCTGTCTACTTTATTTTGAGGTTTTTAAAAAGAGCTTTTAGGATTTTTTTTTTTCCATATTATTTATGGGTTTTGTTTGTTTGTAATTGCTTATTATTATTGTTTTAATCATGCATATCCAATCCAAACACGGTAGATAAGCATAGAATCGAAATTCTAAGTCAGAAAATACAGATTCCCAATTATTACACGTTCTCAGTGACTGGCCAATAGAAAGTGGAAAATGGTTTCAGGACACAAGATTTTTCTGTGGACCAGAATCAGATAATGCCGCCAACCTTATCCCTGTCTGTCACACGACTTGTACGGAGACGGAAATAAATACATATGCTGTAATAAGTACCACGTAAGTGCACACGACTCCGATAACCCGTGTCCACGTGGCGTTACTTAATAAGCGTAAAAATGGAACTATTTTATCATTCAAACTTCTAATCTTCTATTGATTGAGATGTTCTCAATTCATTTTATCTCGGTTCTCCTCCATTTAATCCTTTGAAATAATATCATGTGTAAATAATAATTTAAATTATAAAAAACAAGATAACGCGTAAAGATATCATAATGTATACATATTTTACAACCATGGTACGACACCGTACGACGAAGAAATTGTGTTTGGCCCGGAGCCGTGTTGAACGCGCTAATCCGTTTTGACGTAACACAAACATAATTCGTGGATACAAATCTAAAACCTTGCTCACAAAATAGATTTCCATTACTACACATGAAAGTCGTGGTTTGGTAATAAACTCTTTCCTCTAAACTGATGCGATAGTGTATTGCTTCTTATATATCAAAAACCAAAAAAACAAAAACAAAAACTACCATTTTTAAATTATATTGCTTTTGTTAATATCAAGAGAAAACCAGGATTTTAGAATATATTATCGATTGTTTTTGTTTTATTATAACATCAATGTTTATATCGTTAGATCATAATAACCATCACTAAATACAATAATTTTTGCTTAAAATTATGTCTTTTATATTTTGAATTTGTAAGCCTTTTAAAGTTATATATATGTAATCATTGTGACATCCTATAACTCAATGGTATTCTCAACATATAGGGTGAGCATGGCAATTTATAAGAACATCAAATTAGGATGATGATTTACAAAATAGGTTTTGGATACGACCCATCTAAATTAGGAAGTCTCTAGAAGCCATACTCTATATAATACGAGTTCGAAATTTAAGGTATTTCATAGGCATAGCTGATGTAGTACTTACAAAATACACATCTAATATAGAGATGCCACTAAGCGGGTCATTATATGGTTTCCACCCCCCTCAAAACCTTATGGGATATCATGCCCCGAAATAGTAGAATTATAATAATTTCGTTGTGTAAGCAACCCTAAAATAGAAGCCGAACTTACAATCTTTATCATAAATCTAATTTATACAAAGTGTTTAGGACTAACCAATTTTGAAGTAAATAATTCGCAAAAAAATAATAAGATTTTGCTTACAAAAGTCTTGAGATATATATTAAAATCTAGATATTCCAATAATATTTATAAAAATTCAATAACATAATGATTTAATATGTATATAGCTTAGTACTAAAATATTAAAAGACAAAAATCAAAACTTAGGAAGTTTAGTTGTTCTCCACTTTACATTCTCACCAGTGCTGTCAGACTCAGCTTAACCTGCTTGGCCCAACCTGGTTGAACCTAACTTCTTCATAAGACTAGTTGGAGTCATCCATTTGACCTTTATTTATCGTGATCCTAGTTCAACTTTATTGACTGGATTGGTCAAACCCCGTTTCTACAGGAACCTATCGAAGTTTTTTTGAATCAAAATATATTATGACTCTTGGATTTCGTAGAAAGTATACTAATTTACTAAAAAAAAATAAATGAAGATTAAATAAAAATAAAAAATAAAGAATAAAAACCTTTCACCTTTCAATTTTTAAAGATATAGGTAATTTTTACTACTTTATAAACAAATACAAATTATATTATAATATTTTTATCGGTTTGGTTCACTCTCAGTTGACCCTTTTGACCCTTAATTCCTTCTTATTCTCGGGTTATTCTTTCGATCCGAGTTTGACAATATTGATTCTCACTTCATAAGATCCAACAGTCATTACCTTCAAGGTAGTTATATTGTGGCTTCCTAGTTAGCGTCTACAAAAACATTTATAAGCATATAAGCAGCCAACCGCTCAATAAGTTAAGATGGAGACATCAAGCTATACGTAGATAAGGTTATCAAACAATCATTTAAATGCAATGTAACAAACAAATGCTATTGTACGACTTGTCTTGTCTGTTGTGAGATTAAAAAAATTACACTTATAATAATCCGGATTGAGAATTTTCAGTGTATATATAACAACTTATGATCAAACCTAGGCTTATGTAATGAAGACACCGCTTCTCCTGTAACTATCCTTCGAACCACTATCTTCTTCTATCACTTAGTTTGACTAAGGATGAAGAAGGAACTATTATGCTATAGTGTTATCCCTTTCGAAGATGTCGGTATTTGGTTAGAGAATTCTAAGTATCCCCTAATGAGTTACGATGCATGTCCAGTTAAAATTACAAGTCATATATTGTTAAGTACAATTTAAGGCGATCAAATAATGTCCTGTAATGCAAACAATTGCAAACCAAAATAGCAAGCTGTTAGCACATAGTTTAGAAACACATACATATAGGCATGCACATAATTAAGTTACCAAGTACTATAAAATAGTACTTGCAAATACATTTATGTATTGATTCCAAACTTTCTTGAACTTTTCACTTGCTTACTTGAAAGTGCAACTTGCAACAAGCTTTTGCCAATAGTCTTTATAATGCAAATGTCATTTTAGTATTCATATAGCTATTTCTTATATGCTATATTCCGTAATATAGATTATTATCTTCAGTCTAGGATACTACTATACTTAATTATTCAGGTTTTAATTTTCTTGTGATTATTTCTCATGTTTAGTTAGTTTTTGATCTAGCTTCTAATTTCGTCTTTGATTCAGCCTTTGAATTGGGTTCTGATTCATCTCCTATTACACTTTATTCATGATTCCTAGAAACGTCTCCTAGCCTAATCTACAAAGTTTAACTAACTCTAACTTAGTGGATTGTAATCTTTGATTCAAGTTCTAATTAACTCTAGTTTTTTGTTTAACTCCTTAACTAGGTTTTGATCCATACCCATTCTATATTTCCTCATGACTCCTCTATAATTCAGTTCAAGATCAAAATATAACTATAATATATAGTTCAATATCACTCTGGCCTAAACCTACTATACTTATTTCCATCGTTTAAACAGTTTACCTATATATTATAAATAACAACATCATACCATCAATATTCAAATCTAGTACTCCAAACACTATATATTTATTCTTTTAACATTACTTAGCATCATAATATGTTAAAATACTCAGCAAATTAGAATGTAGCTCAATTTCTTAAAAAACCATTTAAGTATATTTAGGAAAATAGGCATTTAATAGGATTTTAAAGGACTAAAAATTAGATAAAAATATAAAAAATAATTTTCATGAAAATCTTTTCATGGTAATTTAATTGACATCATAGGAGTTCATAGAAAAATTTTGGACCTGAAACAACAACATCAATATGGTTTTTGAAAACAAAAGCGAAATTGACTCGTTTTTTGTGATTTTTTAAAGGTGATATACTTCAGGACTAAATTTTATCAAATAATATTTTTCTTGAAAACTAAATACAAAAATATATCAGAATAATTTCTTTCATAACTTTTGGGTGAAAATTATTATAGTTAGAAATTTTATGAAAATCGAGTAATTTTGGTTGACTCACCAATGCTAGTGTCTCCGACCACCAGTGGCGCCACCAAGCTGATCGACAGCCCAAGGTGTAGGGTTTGTTGTCAGGTGGTGGTCATCATCCTTTCCTAAGTTGTACGTAACCCCTTATACCATATTTTACCTCTAATCATACTAAGTTTTCTAAAAATTCTCTTAACTCTCTATATGCTTCCATTGTTTTTCTCATACTCTAGAGTGACTAAACTAACTAAGAGAATGTTGATCTAAATTTGTAGAGGGGAGGGTTTTGTTGGTCTGAAGGTTTTTAGTGCCAATTGTCAATTTCCTTAGTTAATCTATTAGTTTAGGTATCCTAGGTGTTGTTAAAGTGATCCATCAGCTTTTCGAAATTTGCCACGCTCTATATTGCATCTATAGAGTGATACCTAATTTTTTTATTAATTTTGCTTATTTATTTAAGTATATTTTAGTGTATGTTAGTTATTTTAAGTAATTTTAAGTATTTTTACCTATACGTAAAGTCATATATAATACAGATAAATACTCTTAAATATTATTTAGATTATTTTATGATTTTTGATATACATATATTTTATCTTTAGTATGTCGTTAATTATTGGAACTCGTTTTATATGTTTTTGATAAATAATAAGTAAAATATATTTATTTTATAAATATAATATTTTACTATTTTATTATTTTCTTTTCTTAAATTCAAACTGATGAGACTATTTCTACTAATATTTCTAGTTTCATTGTAAAATTTGGGCTTAATCAAATAACTTAAGTTAACACTTTAAATTTTATGAATTGTTTCCTAACTAATTAACTGTAGAGCCTGATTTTTTCTCGTGTTTTATTGTTTTTTTTAACTTGATTAATATTAAACATTAACTCGTTTAATACTAATCATTTACTAACAGTTAAGAAAAACTTGGTTTTTAAACGTGTTTTGAAAAATACTTTGAGTCACTACCCTACTGAGGTCGGGAAAATGTTTAGATTAAACCTAATTGAGCGAATTGATTTTAATCTAGACATTAGGTTACATAAAAAATTAATTTTTTTTTTTAAAATAGGTTTTTGAAAACTAGAGATATGAGTTTGGAGATTAGATTCATTAAACCTTTATGAGTACCACAACTTTCCAAATTTGGATTTAATTCCTAAAATTACCTTTTTAGAAATACAACTTAATTTATCTAAACTACTTTTAATTGAATAATTTTAAACTTAGAAGAAAGGAAAAGCTAATTTTTTCATTTTTTACGTCGCTTTAAAGGTATTTACATACCTGTTATTCGGAATCAGACGTACGTAGTTCTTTCGGGAAAAACTTTAATTTGTGGTTTGTTTTAATTTTGAATGGTGACCGAGTTTACGTCTCTTGACCAATTTATTATTTAGGTAAAAATTTTAACACTTGTGAGTTTCTTATTGAAGATGGTGGGTGTAGAAAAAATGCTGTAGCTCATGGTGGTTGTTTAATGGTGGCTGGCATTAGATAGCAACGGCAGTGATGATCAGCACATGGAGGTGGATGTTGGGTTCGAAAGGGGAGTAGGGTCTTATGTTATTGAGGATAGGGAAGTAGACGATAGTAGTGGTTTTTGTTGAAAATCACCATGAAGGTTGCTACTCCTAAAGAGAGGAGGTTGAGGTGGTGTTTTTCGAGCTCGAGGATAAGGGCTTCCTGCTTAGAATGGTGTTTAAGTAGTCTATTTATACTAATACGAGCATGAACAAACTTGGAAACCTCTATTAATTTTGGATTTGAGCATTTCGGATTTTATGTTTAGGATGATTTCATTGTTCATTTTGACTTAGGGTATGAATGAATTTGGACAAAAAATTGGTACTATTCAAAAGTATTTCGAATCGTCTTTTAATTCTTACATTCAATTTGATAAAAATTGCTCAAGAAAAAGAATTAAATTAAGTCAAAAACAAGACATCACATTATTTTTCTTCTTTTTTCTTTTCTGTAATCGTGGAAATCTAGGCTTGGAGGAGGAAATGGGGCGCAGGTCACATGTTGGGCACATGCTATGCGCCCCCCTACTACTTTGCCGAACGATCAAGGCTTTGCACCCTGTTTCATAGTTACATGGATCAGGTTTTAAAACCTAGTTCTATCACCTCTTTTTTAAAAAAAAAAAATTATAGGTATATATTTTATTTATTATTTTTTATAAAATAAACTAATTACTAAACCTAGTCCTAACCTAAAATTAAATCCTAACTAACTAAGTTGTGTAAATAAAGTACTATCTTAGTGATTGCACACCTTGACCTAAAAATCTATTGTTCCTAAAATTTTTCTATTTTTTTGTGTTTTTTTTTTCTAAATTATGACAATTTAATCTTGTTGTAAAAATTTTAAAATCAAATTGGGGCAAAAATGGGGTTTCTACACTAACTTTGAGTAAATAGCTTATTTTTGTGGGTGTCGAGCCTGAAATTTTTCTTTTTTCGATTTTATTAATTTGATTTAAACTAAACCCTATACTTATTTAATTTAAACGCTCGACTAAAATTAAGGAAACTTGATTTCTTAATTTTTTTTTTCAAAAAGAAATTAGAGTCACCACCGCATAAAACCATGAGAAGATGATTAAATTAAAATCAATTTCATCACTAGCCTGCATTCTGAAAAAAAAAAAAAAAATACTTCAAGAAACCAGATTTATTTAGGTTTGTGGCCATCCTATTAAATCCAATTAGGTACGATTCTTACCTTTCAAATTTAAATTTACTTTTCAAATCATCCATTTAAAAAAATAGCAATGAAAATTTTAAAAATTATTTCACAAAAAAGGAAGAATTTTTTTTTTTTCAAATTTTAAGTTGTTATGGAGTTACCTACATATCAACTAGTTAAGATCAAACTGTCATAGTTTATTTCGAAAAATTTTAATGGGTGAGTTTATTTGATTTTCAAAACGGTCAGGTTTACGTTTTAATTAATTTATTTTATTTAAAAAAATTCTATAGAAAACTTCCTAGTTTAGAGTCTTATTTTCTCTAGAAAATTTTAAAAGAGGTACCAATTTGAAAAAAGGGTTAATTATTTTTTTTAATAATATCTCTAAGTGGTATAATGTTTTTTTCTCATAAAAAGGGAAGAAAAGCTTTTCTTTTTGTTCCTTTTTCTAAAAAAAAAAAAACAAAGGTCAAGGTTTTTTATTAAAAAAAAAAAGTTACAAAAACAAGATAAGGAAAAGAAAATACCTAAAAAAATTAAAAAATAAAAGAAAGGGGAAGGTAGGGGGGTGTTGTACCTAGTTTTCACACGCAGGTCGATTTAGAGCATAGATTCAGGTTGAGCTTCTCAGTTCAAGTTGGACTTTAAGTGGTGAAAGCAAGTCGCAAAAAGGAATAAGCTACAACAGTTAATTCGGCATTGTTCGAATTGATTTCTCCACCAAATCAAGCAGGGAAAGAGAGTTTTATATGTTTTGAATTGAACTTGGTGGAGATAGACTTAATGCCTTGGCCAATGGTAGCCGTTTGGTGGTTGTTGATGTAGGTCGATGATGATGTTGTACCTGAGCTTAAAGGTGGTTATTGCATGCATATGGGTGGTAAGGGTAAATGCTTTAGGGCATAGTGAGTGTGCATATGTAGCTAATGTTAGATGTGTTAGCTAAGAATGGGGGTTACGTGACTGAGGGTGGCGTGATTTAAGGCTTTGCGGTGGTAATTCAGTGGAGTGGCCAAGGGTCATTATGGCTTAAGGAAAGCTTGGAACGTGGGGAGTCTCTTGGAAGTAACAATTT
Organism: Lumnitzera littorea; assembly: GCA_024138015.1. Lineage (NCBI taxonomy): Eukaryota > Viridiplantae > Streptophyta > Magnoliopsida > Myrtales > Combretaceae > Lumnitzera > Lumnitzera littorea. The sequence continues at coordinate 95,234,251 of JAMXBB010000011.1, forward strand.
TGCTCGAACAGTCTTGAATTTATATAGAATCTAGAGAGAGAAAGTTGTGTGTAGCAGATAGAGAAAGCCTATGTTTAAATGAGATGGAGTGATTTCGAGCGCTAATCCTTCCTCTAACATGATTATAGGACTATCATTTATACTTTGAGAGCTTGAATTGTACTTGGAAAGTCCAACTATGGAAGATCGAGATGACATGGCCAAGGGATGTTCTTGCTTGATTTAACTTTAGAAACATGAATAGACTTAGATTTAATTGTAGAAAATAGTCACTAAGATGTTGTTGAATGTTAGTTACAGCTTGAATTTGTTTATTCTTGTCCAAAAGATCAAGTTTTGCATAATTCTTCTAAATGCATTTTTTATTATTTTTTTCCATTTTAAGCTCCAATTAGTCTACAATTTAGATGAATTAAGATAAGTTTTTTGTTCCTATTTGGAGTATGCTATGTGTAGTTTCGAAAAACATGAAATTCATGTTGATATCTTAAGATTTATAGTTGGAAAGTAGGTTGAAAGTGTATGATGTGAAAAGAAAACTTCCCTTATAATATTCTGGAAATCGGAAATTGTAGTGGCAAAATAAAAAAGGAAAGAGAATGCTGAGCAGGTACACATCACATCACCATGGCCATGTGATTCATGCACTTGCAAGGTGCATATATGCCTTATTCAAAAACTAATGGAGGTGCTTTAATGCTTGTACACTTAGGCTTGTGATCATCATCAAGGCTTTGGCCCTAATTTACATAAGCTAGGTCTTATACCTAGTCTAGTTTAATACTCTTTGTTTTTTTAAACAAATAAAACCATACTAATCTTAAATTCAATAAAAAATTTACCTAAATTGGTCACTATGCACTAAAAATAAATTTGAAAATTTAAAATAATAATAAAATAAATAAAAGAAAAAGACCTATTTGGGTGCATTTTAACGATAATAAAAATCTAAAATAAGAACTAAATTTGTGAGAGGCAAAAAATTGAATGTCTACAGAGGGATCTTACATAGGGTTCTAGGTTAGGTTTTGAGATTTAGAAAAAATCCAATAGAAAACCCGAGCCAGGTTAAAAATAATAATGTATGCATATATGAAATTAGCTGTCACGCCCCGAAGCGGCAGAATCGTAATAGCCCCACCGTGTAAACCATCCTAAGATAAAAGTTGGTCTTACAACACTATCTTAGACCTGATCTACACAAGGCATTCACAACTAACCCGCTTTAAAGTAAACATTCTATAATTTAAATAAATCATTTACCTATAAAAGTGAGGAATTATATATATATGTTATAATTCAGTTATTGCAGTTAAAGTTTACAATATTTCTCTATAATATATTTTCTAGTTATTACATCATTTGGAAATGAAAAATAATTCTAAAATAAAAATTTGGACCTTAAAAATATGTGTTTATTCTTCAATATTTTTCCTCACTCCCCAGGATCCAGCAATTGCTAGCTTTAGAGTAGTTGTTTGCTGCTTCTTAGCCAGCACCTATACGACGTCTATAGGGATGTGAGCAACTACAGCTCAGTAAGTAGGGACGGAGGACTTAAAACTATACCATACACACAACAAGGTTTTCAATCACTTATTAGGTGCAATGCATGTGCAAGCAAATGCCATCGCATGACGTTGTCCAGCCTGTCGTGAGATTAGAGAAATTGCGCCCGCTCTAATCTGGGTCGAGGAGTTGCCGTTAATGCAACAGCTCAAGACCAAACCCAGGCTTGTGTAATGGAGACCTTGCTCCTCCCGCGACTACCTTCGAACCACTGTCTTCACCCTCGCCGCAACCTCCTCTCCTGTCACTTAGTTCGACTAAGGATGAAAAAGGGACCATTTTGTAATCCTACGCTATCTCTTCTGAAGGAGTCGGTATTTGGCCGGAGAGTCCTAAGTTCCCCTAACGGGTTGCCATACATGTCCAATTATGATTACTAGTCGGATATTTAATTAAGTCCAGTTTAGGGTGATTAATCCTTTCATACAATTCATACAATACGTGCCAGAGCAACAAACAGAATCATAGCATCACCCATAATCAAGCACATGCACACATTCAACTATCTAACAAGCACAACCAAGCATAATCTTAAGCTTCCAAAATATAGCATCGTATTAATCCCAACTTACCTCGACTCCTCGCTCACTCACTCGAGGTCCGATTTGCTCAGGCCATCGCCGATCATCCCTATAACACAAACGTGGTTTCAGCTTTTCATATAACTATTATAGGTTCATTTTATCCTATAACGCTTATTATTATGTGTTGTTTAGGGTTTAATATACCTAATTATCTAGGTCTTAAGTCTTTCATAATTATTCTAGGTGTGGGGTTAGGTTCGGGTTCGGTTTCCGCATCAATTTCTAAATTAGGTTTTAGTTCGATTTCTAAGTCCTAAACATGCTCGAATCCTAATGTGAAATTAATCACATTAAACTCAAGTATTCAAATATCCTATTGAGTCTTAATTTAGTATTCTAAGCTATCCAATACACGCTAATCCTAATTAAGGTATTGGATTTATCCCCGATATAAGAAAATCTTACTTTTTTATATAATTACCTAAAATTTAATCTTAATTCAGATTTAATATTATTCTGATTTTTACTCTAATATTATCTAAATAACCCTAATTTTTTTAAATTTATTAATTTACAATTTCACATATTACTAATTTCTTATATTAATTACCTAATTTCCTAAATTAACCGTACTTAATACTCCAAAGGTTAGGATTAGGGTTCCACATCAAAGATTAACATCCCTAAACATCTAATTACTATCTAAATCAGTAATTAATATCTTAATCACCTAATTAACTCCAAATTACCCAATTTTTCCATCATTTTAGGGCTAAAAATTAACTTAAAAATTTAGAAAATTAATTTTAAAAAAAATTACTTCATAGCACTGTTCTATATCACATGAGCATCCTACAAAAAAAAATTGAGCTCTAAACTACACTCCTAAGCCTATTTATTTTCCGTTCTAATCATGCTCGGTTTTGCACAATTTCTTAAAGACCCTATATTTTCAAATGTAATTAAACTAAATCACTATTTTTCCCTAAATCTACATACAATAAAACCTCAGAATAAAAAGTTTCATAATTTTCTAAAACTATTTACTATTTTTACAAAATTACACAAAAATCGGGCTGGAAATCGGAATCACCGATCTGCGTGGCTCCGGCCACCGCCGGCCGCTGTGGCCTTGTCGGCCGGCCTAGGCGCTGCCACCACCGTGTGGTGGTGGTGGCCGTCCACTCCCAGCTGCTCGTCTGGTGTGGGTTCCCTTTGAAAGCCCTAATTGTACAGTTTTTCTAATTTTTTTTCTAAACTGAATTTTTCTCTCAATTTTCACCTCTCCCTAATTTTCTCTGATTTCTAACTGTCCAAATGAGTGCCTGGATTTTTCCTGTTATTTATAGGGCTTTAGGGGATTTATTGTACATTAATTTGGACAAAACAATTGCCTTATCCCTAAATTTTTTGCTTTTGTGTTGTTCTAATTTAATTAGTTGATTTTTCTTTTTCAGATTCTGACTTGCCACAACCAACTTTGCATCATTCCACAGTCTTCTAATTTTTCCACAATTAATTTATAATTTTCTTTAATTATTTACTAAGTTTTTGGCTAATTTAGGTAATTTCGTGTATTTTTATTTACACGTAAATACATGTAGGGTACATGTGAACATTCCTAATTATTATTTTGTTCATTCTAAAATTTTTAGTATATATATAATCTATCTCTAGTAATTTATTAGTTATTAGATTACACTTTTTGCTTTTTCGGTAATTAGCAATTATTATGCTTAAAATTTAAAAATTTTATAATCTCCTATTTTATTACTTATTTTCTTAAATTCAAGCTTACAGGGTCATTTTTACTAATATTTCTTTCAATACTTTATAATTTGGGGTTTAATCGAATTCCTTAACCGATCGTCCAAAACTTATGTTCTAAGTTCAATTCTACGGTCAATTGGCTTAGCTTTGGGGCTTACATTAGCAATTTAGTATTAGCTATAAATAATAAAAAATATCTAGTTTCTTTCATGTTTTGTCTTTAAAAAAAAAAACCTAGCCCCATCTCTTTCTCTCTCATAGTTCTACACTCTCTATGACTCTCTTCTCTTGCCTTTAATCTTTTTCTCAGCCATTCAACCCATCGTCTTTGAGTTTTTGTTGATAGCTATTTAAGCTTTGCGCGTATGAAGCCTGTAAAATAGGACATAGTGAAGGGATACCGAAGGGTTGTTCGACGTGGACACTTCGATGCTTAAGTTAGCAATGGGCTCTTGAGAGTAATAAGTAATCTGGAGTAATAAGTAATCTAGAGTAATATGCAAGCTTGGTGCATAAAGTCTAGAGAGTTTTACCATTAGATAGTGACATAGTATTTATAGAGGAGTAGAGCTAGCAGTTGGAGGTCAGTTGGTAGAAGAGATTTTCTCCCACAAATGTAGGAGAGTGGAATTGTTTTGCCCAATGTGTTCCACTAATTTAAGACATGGCTATTTCATTCTTATCTTATTCATTCTAACCGTTGTAGGGCTTACTAGGCTTAATCCATATAGGCTTAAAGCTTAGGCTTACAGGGGTAAGCTCTAGGCTACTAAACATGTCGGATAGGGTTATGCTTAAGAAGCCCATATCCAAAGTGTCCTGTCAATACTTGCCCCCTCCGTAGTCTTGTTGCCGATGCAAAAGTAAGGATAGGGGATACATGGGCTGCTTAGGCATGACCAATCCGACTCAAAGGATTCTAACCTAGCGCTATCGGGTTAAGTGGTGGGCATATAGGTTCAGACTGGAAGTTAGTTGTGGTGGAGGTATGCAAAGTAGTGGATTCTCGATCTGAAAATGTCCAAGGCTAGATGAGCAGGAGTGTCGAAGACCCGAGCGAGGCTCAAGTTAGGGTATCAAAGCAAGATACCCTTGTAACTCACTAGGCATGCGCTTCAAGGCTACAAACCGATCTATCCAAACAGTGTTCCACAAGGATCGAGTAAACGCAATTGCATCATGCCTTTATCATGTCAACCAGGTAGAAGTCGGATGGGAGCTTAAGAAGCCTCTTGTCAAAGGAACCTTTTTGAAATGTGATTTTTGCCCGCTTGTATTTTATGCATTAAATGCGATACGACAAGTATCATGCTGTAGCAGATTAGCTTGTAGCTACATGCCTTTTACCTTTTAAAGGTGACCATTCGATCAAAATGCTTTCCACGTGTCCGTTATGCAGCATTCTAAGGGATTTGAGCTTATATAAATCCCTATAACCACCTGTACAGCTTACCAAGCGATTTGCCTATAAATACGAAGATCATAAAGAGAGACCACTTTTCTACAATCTTCTCATTCAATTATTACAAATTCTGTGTTCGCATTCAAACTTTCAAACTTTCTTTAAGAATTTCCCAAGGTCTTTCTTCCTTCTTTGAGTATTACAGTCATGTTAACCAACAAAAGTGAGACTGACTTGTCTTCGTCGTTGCATCTCTCTAGTTCAGAGTTTACAAGGAGTGATCTTGCTTAAGCATAGAAGGGCGAGGTCTCAACACTAGCACAACTCAATAAACCTATGAAGATGGTTGTGGAGATGCTAAATAGGGCTAGAATCATCAATGCTATCTCCCGAGATGTATATGTGAACGTTCCCTTACCCTCCACCCCCGCCCCCGCCTGCACCCCCTTCTCTTGAAGGATTTGTTCTATGCTCTTGAGATGGGCAAGGGGTCTAATGGTTGTATGAGTAGAAGTAAGCAATCTACCCTCAGTTGGATCATAAGCAACTTTCTTATGGAGGTGATCCTTGGATAGCGGATTAGATTGCCAAGCAAGGACGAACGGGTGGCCTTACAGTTAAGGAGGTGTTTCGGAGTCTTTGAAAAGTGCTTAAAGTTTGGGCAGCGCCTCCCTCCAAATTGCTTCAAGAAGGAGTTCTTCAATTACCATTGCTACAATCCGTCACAGGTCCCTCCTAATGGGTGGAGGGTACTGAAGACTTTTCAGGCACTCTACAAATATTTGGTGCTAAGGGCTACTCTTAAGCTCTTCTATCGCTTCTACATGTGGAAGAGCATTGGGGGGCGGCCTTACCTCTAGCTACACTTAGGGAAGAAGCTGTTCTACAACCTTGTAGATTCGGTCAAAGGCTAACAGGACGAATACATAGTAGTTAAACTATCCGAGGAAGCGGATTTTTAGATTCAGTAGACTGAGATGGTCCGTACTAGAGGCGAGAAGGGGCTTGGCCCAGCGATGCCAAAGCTACCCAAGAGATCCTGGCCTTTATGGTGCTGAGACACAGCCAGGAGATCAATGCTGCGGAGACTATGGAGAGGTACTTATGGTACTTGATCTCTAATCTCTTCCCCAGCATGAAGAAAGTTGTGGTGGAGAAATGGGCTGAAGGTATAGGTATTTTCGACACCCGATTAAGTTGTACTAGTGTTGAGGTGCTTCCTTCAATGCTTATAAGATGGGAGGACTCCCTTAGCCGTACCGGTCACAATGGCGTTTTGTGAATGGTATGTGTAGTTTCTTTTAGTTTGTTCTTGTTTTCGTTTTCTAAATTACGATTAGATTCTTGTAAGCAAAAATTTGGCCCCAAGAATGCCTCGTCCCTCTATGGACGACCTGATGTGCTGCCGTCAGGTTAGAATGAGGGCAGATCTGCCGAGGAGCAAGATCGTAAAGCCGAAGCTAAGGCCTAGGGAGACTAGTAGGGTACAGTCGAAGTCTATTCCCCAGGGGGTTCCCATTGGCATTCAAGACAAGCCCAAGAGATCTTAGCCTTTATGGCATTAAGACACAACTAGGAGATCAATGTTGCGGAGACTATGGAGAGATATTTCTGGTACCTAATCTTTGAGCTCTTTCCCAATATGAAGAAAGTTGTGGTGGAGAAATGAGTTGAAAGTACAGGTATTTCCGTCAATCGATCAAGTTGAGCTAATGTTAAGGTGCTTCCTTTAGTACCTATGGGATAGGAGGATTCCCTTGGCCGTACTAGTCACGGCGGCATTTTGTGAATGGTATTTGTAGTTTCTTTTGGTTTATTCATGTTTTCCTATTCTAAATTATGATTGGATTCTTATAGGAAAACATTTAGCCTTAAGAATGCCTCATCCCTTTGTAAGCAACTTGATGAGTCACCATCAAGCTAGAACAAGGGTAGATCCACCAAAGGGCAAGATTCTAAAGCCAAAGCCAAGGCTTGCGAAGAACAATAGGGTACGGCTAAAGTTTGTTCCCCAGGGGGTTCCCATAGGCATTCGAGACGAGCCCATAAATGCAAAGCCTTTGGGTGTGGCTCTGCTTACTCTTGCCCTCATCCATTCTACTGAGTCCATCGTCATAGGCGATGAAGGTGCCGAAATGGAGGGGCTTGATGTACAGATGCTTTCCCCTCCAAGGGCAAAAGTGGAAGAGATTAAGGAAGGGGTCAACCTTCCTCAAGCTATTAACCAGAAGCGCAAGGCTCTTGAGATATTCGGGGAACCAAGTCTTGGAGTGAAGAAACAAAGGCTCCTAGCGAAGGCGCCTTTGAGCAAGGGGAAGTTAAGAATGAGTAACCTATGGCTCATCCTTATCAGAGCATTGACGACATGGGAGACACATTTTTCGAAGTCCTCCACAATTTTAGGCTAATGGAGATTAAGCTAAACTCGTTCAAGGAAGTACCGTATGCTTCCCAGAATAAGGAGCTCTTAAAGGGAGCCTCTAAGTCAAAAAAGAAGAGGGTCCGAAGGAAGCTCCTCAGGTTGAAGTGGGAGGTTCGTACCAAAGATCTAACGCTGCGGCATTGGACGCTTAGTTATCAGGCTTCTATAAGGTCTTACACCCCTAGCGACTAGGCTATCCTCAAGAAGCTTTCCTAAGAAGGTGGGGACAACCTATAAATCCTAAAGCTAAGCCAAGTGACCGTAGGATTGAACTTAGAGTATAAGGTTTAGGGCGATCGGTTAAAGGATCTGATCAAACCTAAATTATAAACTATTGAGAGAAATATTAGTAAAAATGACCCTATAAACTTGAATTTAAGAAAATAAGTAATAAAATAGGAGACTATAAAATTTTCAAAATTTAAGTATAATAATTGCTAATTACCGAAAAGGCGAAAAGTGTAATCTAATAACTAATAAATTACTAGAGATAGATTATATGTATACTAAAAATTATAGAATGACTTAAATAATAATTAGGAATATTCACATGTACTCCACATGTATTTACGTGTAGATAAAAATACGCAAAATTACCTAAATTGGCCAAAAACTTAGTAAATAATTAAAGAAAATTACTAATTAATTATGGAAAAATTAAAAAAAAATTAGAAGAGTATAGAATGATCCAAATCTGGTCGTGGCAGGTCAAGATCTGCAAAATAAAAATTACTTAATTAGAATTAGGCAACATAAAAGCCAAAAATCAAGGAAATATGGCAATGTCATGTGTAATTAATGCATATTAATTACCAAAAAACATCTATAAATAGGGGAAAAATTCACAGAACTCATTTGGGCAGTGAGGAATTAGATAAAAATAGAGAGACTCGAAAATTAAGGAGAAAATCCAGAAAACAAAAAAAGAAAAGAAAACTATGCAGATAGGGCTACTGAGCTAAACCCACACCTCACCACCACCTGGGACCGAGCTACCACCACCACCACCCCACTCCAGACCCACCGTCTAGGTCAGCCGACAAACTTGGACGAGGTTTGGACGGCCAGAAAATATCGAACCGGGTGAGTTCCTTAATTGTCCTGATTTTGTATAATTTCGTAAAATTAGTTATTTTGCTTAGAAAATTATGAAACTTGTTATTCTCAGGTTTTATTGTATGTAGATTTAGGAGAAAATAGTAATTTAGTTTAATCACGTCTAAAAATATAGGGTTCCTAACAAATTGAACAAAACCGAGCATGATTAGAACTAGAAATAAATAATCTTAGGAGTATAGTTTGGAGCTCAATTTTTTTCTGTAGGATGCTCATGTGATAGAGAATAGTGCTATGAAGCCATTTTTTAAAAATTAATTTTTGAAATTTTTAAGTTAATTTTTAGCCCTAAAATGATGGAAAAATTGGGTAATTTCGGGTTAATTAGGTGATTAAGATACTAATTACTGATTTAGATAATGATTAGATGTTTAGGAATGTTAATCTCTGATGTGGGAACCTAATCCTAGCCTTTGGAGTATTAAGTATAGTTAATTTAGGAAATTAGGTAATTATTGTAAGAAATTAGTAATATGTGAAATTGAAAATTAATAAATCTAAAAAAATTAAGGTTGTTTAGATAATATTGTAATAAAAATTAGAGTAACACTAAATCTAAAATAAAATTTAATTTTATGTAAATGTATAAAAATGTAAGATTTTCTCATATCGGGAATAAAACCGATATCACAATTAGGGTTAGTGTGTACCGAATAGTTTAGAATATTAAATTAAGACCTAATAGGATATTTGAATACTTAAGCTTAATGTGATTAATTTCACATTAGGATTCGAGCATATTTAAGACTTAGAAATCAAAACTAGAATCTGATTTAAGGTCTGAACCTCGAAATAGAGTAGAAAGAATTATTAGTATATAATAGGTATACATGGAAAAAAGAGTTAAATTATAACTTAGAATATGAATCCTTAAAGTATAAATACTAAAAAAACATATTTGTATTATAGGACACTTAGAGACAAATCAGCTTGCAACTAAGGGATCGAGCGATTGAGAAATTCCAAGTAAGTTGAGTTATTACTTATTGTAATAGAGTACTATTTGTATGGTACTCGGAGACTTAGGACTGTATATGGTTGTGATTGTAAGTAGTTTACGCATGTATTTGACGTATCTGAATTCGTGCTAAAATTGCGATATGATGGATTTTGTGATATGATTGAATTGGTGTGAATTGTTTGAAAACCCTAAATGAAATTAATCTTATTCGACTTTAATGACCAAAAATACCATGCATTGCAACCCGTTAGGAGATCATTAAGATTCTCCAACCAAATATTGGCCCCTTCGAAAGGGATAGCGTAGGATTGCATAATGGTCCCTTCTTCATCCTCAGTTAAACTATGTGACAGGAGAGGAGGTTGTGGCGAGGGTGAAGTCAATGGTTCGAAGGTAGTTACGAGAGGAGCGAGATCTTCATTACATAAGCTTGGGTTTAGTTGTGAGCTGTTGCATAACATGGAACTCCTCAACCTAGATTAGAGCGGGCGAAATTTCTCTAATTTCACAACGGACCGGACTACGTTGTGTAATGACACTTGATTGTTGCATTGCATTGCATTGCATGAAAATAATTGATTGATAATCTGTTTATGCTTGTATGCATTCATAAGTCTCCAATTCAACTTACTGAACTGTAGTTGCTCATACCCTTATAGATCTTTTTGCAGGTTCTGATTTTTGAACTCTTCAAGTAATATGCCGCCTTACAATTACCTAGAGGTTACTCCTTTTGAAGCCAGGGGTATGAGGATCAATCTACTTAGTAATGGTGTGTAGCTAGAGTATCCTTGCAGTTAAGGATGGAAGACTAATAGTTATTATGTAATTTAGTGAACTATTGTGTTTATGTAAAACTTCCTGAGTAGCTTTGTAGACTTACATATAATTATACATGTTTATGAGAAATTTGTAATATTTATCATAATTGTAGTTTAACTATTAATCGGACTGTTTACTTCAAAGCGAGGAGTCGTCGACGCCATGTGTAGATCATGTCTATGGTAGGCACTGTGAGGCTAGTTACTATCATAGAATGGTTTATATGGCGGAACTGTTGCAACTCTGCGACTTCGGGGCGTAAAAATGAGGTATCTATAAACTTCATGCTTTAGGTTCGTTTTGATATGGCTGTACCTTGAGAAGGCATCCATAAAGCTTAACAGGGCGTATCTTGACGTGGAATCGACAAGTTGGTCGATCTTAAGGAAGGGGAAACGATCTTAGAGAAGAGGAAACGATCTCTATAGTAGGCTTTGTTGAGGTCGGTATAATCGACACACATGCACCATTTCCTATTCTTCTTAACCAATACCACATTTGCCAGCCATGTCAGGTACTTTTTTTCCCTCACGAAGTTGGCTTTAAGCAGCTTCTGCACTTCCTCCTTGATTGTGGCCTACCATTTTGGAGCAAAATGCCTCTTTTTTTATTTAACAGGACATGCTATAGTGTCAATGTTGAGGCTGTAGGTAGCCAAGTTGAGTAAAATACCAAGCATATCCGATGCTGACTAGGCGAACCTATTCGAATTTGCCTACAGGAGGGCAATGATTTCATCCTTTACTTCGGTTAGAGTCTCAATCCTAACTTTTTTGGTCTACTTAAGTGAGATTCCGATCTGGACATCTTCTATTTTTTCTTCGAACTCGCCCCTCTTAGCTAACCTCTCCCGTGGGCCTATTTCTACGGCAAAGATGCCATCTTCTTTGGCCGCCCTGATATAGAGCTCTCATAAGACCTTTTGATCGCATCTGCATACTCTCACCTTAGTTGGGTTCGAGAATTTGGCCTTCAAATGAAGGGAGGATGTGATTATCCCAAACGTGTTTAGGCTTAGTCTTCTTAAGAGCGCATTGTAGGGGGAGGGGGAATCAACCACAATGAACTCGTGCCACATAGTTATCGTCGCCGAGTTCCATATCCAATGTGATGATACCCTTAGCTCAAACCGTACTTCTGTTGAAGTCAATCAGATTATAGTGGTATGGCTTCATTTTTACCGATAGCTTCTTCCTCATCTTGCTATATGTATGGAGGAAGAGGATATTAGTGGAGTTGTCAGTATCCACCATAATCTTTAAGACCTCAAATGTTGAGATCCTTGCTCCTATTACCGGGGCATCTTGATGGAGGTATATCAACCCCTTCAAGATCTTCATCGGAGAAGGAGATGGAAGTGTTTAGCTTTTGTCTCTTCTCCCTTACGGCCAATACCTCAGACAAGGCGTTAATCAAGTTGCTACTTCTCGGTCGGCTTCTAGGGCATGCACCTGCACCCCCCCATGATTAAATTTATGACGCCATTAGGGGTATGATCATTGTGGCGATCATTATGTTGCTTTGCATGGGCGGTCTCGGTCCATCCCCTCCAAGATGCCCTGTCTCCATCATCATCAGAATGGTTATCGCTCCTCCGATGGACTGCATATTCGTTGAAGAAACTGCACTAAATGGCATATTCAAAGGTGTTCTTCAACTGGAAGCACTCATTAGTTGTATGGCTGTGGTCAACGTAAAACTGATAGTATTTGTCAAATTTTTGTCAACTAGGGTTCCCCCGTATTTTTTGCAACGGTTGGAGCAAATTTTAGTGCTTCACTTCGAAATAGACTTGAGTAATAAGCCTATTTAAGGGCATGTATTAGGTGTAAATGGGAGGAGGGAGTGAGTTGTGCTTGGCTTGGCGCTTCTTCTTCCCAAAGCTCTCCCCCTCTGGTATGCTCGGCATCCTACTACCAAGGTGATCCTTTATGGATAATTTTTCCTTATCCTACTTTACGCTCGACCTCTCTCGGTCGGCATTACGCCTAGCGCAAATGTTATCTTCCCGATCAATGTACTTCAGGACTTTGTTTAAAAAGTCAACCAAGGTCTTCGGCTTGCTCTTTGCAAGTGATCTAAAGAAATCTCCCAAGGGTCGAATTTCAAGCTAGGCAACATAGGTAGTGACTCCTTCATTCAGCTAAGGGATCTTGACCACAACATTGTTGAACCGGGTCACGTAATTGCACAGGGACTCGCCTTCACCTTGCCTTACTAAGTACAAGGATGATGTATCCTTAGACAGAGGCTTACTAACCTTAAAATGGAGGCTAAACCTCCACGCTAGCTCATTGAAGGAGCTGATAGAATTGTTAGTGAGGTGGTAAACTACGTTTGGGCTACCTTCCTTAATGTGCTTGGAAAGGCCTTGCACATTATAGTATCCCCATGACCGTAAAGGTTTATGATGGTGTGAAAGTGGAGAAGATGGTCATCAAGGTCACTCGTGCCATCATATTAATTTAGGGACAGAAGTTTTCCATTAAGAGGCAGCACTTCATCCTAGATACCCCTAGTGAAGGGGGTCTTATTGCTGGCGACTAGCCTGACATCACCAGCAACCTTGCTCTTTTGTTGCTTAGAAAGCTATCTTACCATGGCACAGGCTCATTTAAGTTGGCATCATTTGCCAGGTGAGCTCATCGTGTAGCCAAATGAGCCCGCATTCCCTGTGAGTCGGTTTCTTGTTCATTGCTAGCCAAAGCTTTATTGCGGGTGGTTGCAGACCTTGTTAGCTGCTGATGCAATGGCGAATCAGGTTGCCGATCCCTACAACTTTGTTATAGGATGTCATTCTACCTAATGTGGGCATCTGAAGCTTCGAGAGGATAAGTTTGTGTGCTATATCGCTCCACTTCATCTAGGCAAGTGCAAAGCATCCTGTTCTGTACAGCATACTCCTTAGCAGAACGTTCCATGCACTCCAGGCGCTCCTCCAACACAGCCCTTAGGAGGGGCTGATTGCTCCTAGGTTGGTTATTTACCAATTGTTGGTTTTCTTGCTCGTCACATTAAGACACGATGTCCAAAAAATTACTCGTAAGGTATGTGTGTTTCTTACTGGTAGCTATTTGAGCTTTGCATGTATGAAACTTACAAAACAAGATACAGTAAGGGCATGTCGAGGGGTTATTCAGCATAACCACTTCGATGCCTAAGTTAGCAATGAAATCTTGAGAGTAGTAAGTAATCTAAAGTAACATGCAAGCTTGGTGTACAAAGTCTAGAGAGTTTTACCGTTGAGTGGTAATCTGGTATTTATAGGAGAGTGAAGCCGGTAATTGGAAGTCAATTAGTAGGAGAGATCTTCTCCTCTCCTACAAGTGTAAGAGAGTGGAGTCATTTTGCCCAACGTATTTTACTAATTCATGTTGTGGCTATTTCATCCTTATCTTATTTATTCTAGCCGTTATAAGGCTTACAAGACTTAATCCATACAAGCCTAAGGCTTAGGCCACAAGGGTGAGCTATAGGCCACAAGATATGTCGGATAAGGTCATGTTTGAAAAGTCTATGTCCAAAGTGTCCTGTCAATACAACCATATTCCTCAATCTCCATTCATTTTTTTTTTCATTAATTATGTATTAATTTAAAGTAAAAAGAAGTTAATGTGATCTTGAATAACTATACGTCATTTACTTTACTATTCAAAACAAACCATACACTATTTACTGTATTTTGTGTGTACACCCGTAAATCAATTTTTCTTTTTTAAATTTTTCTAATATTAGCAGGTCTAATGAGGTTTTTAACAAGTTCTACAGAACTTTATAGAGACAGATTTTGGAAATAAGATAAAAACCCCATAGAATACCATATAGTATTTTGGGAAACCTTAGAGGATACTGAGTTGAGTTTATGTTTTGTAAAACTTATTTTGAACCCACCCCGGTAGTATCCTTAATCCAATATTACTAACATAGACAATATAATGAATTGCAAAATGGATGGCTCGATATAGTAATAACGAAATACACATTTTATCTCGGCTGCTTGGACAATATCATACACTCCACCGAGTTCAATATCTTGGAGTGCCAACGCTAGTGACACCTCTAGCACTCCTATCTCTCACCCAAATACACGTAGATGTCTCATCGGACCCAAGTTCATCATCGACGACAAAGCAGCAATATCAATGTCGATCCACAATCTACAATTTTAGTCTTGAAAAAGTCGTATATTATATGCTCATACCAAAATGACGTCGAGTTGACTGTTTTTGCTCGGTAATATAGATAAGTGGAGAGAAAGTTTGAGCATCATGCTGGACAACTTCCTCCCCTAATTTCATGACATTCACGATCTATAAATTGTTTTTCTTTGTGGGGTTGAAAAAGGAACAGCCAGAGATGGTTTGATCAATTTTAGCACTATAAACTATAGGATATTTATTGGCCTTACGTGCGTCGTGGGGTGTATGTCATGTTGTTATCACCATCACTCTTCTTTATGTTTCCCACTTTTCCAGAATGTTCTTTAATCAATGGAATCCTAAGGGCAACTCGTTAGATTGTATTCTGTGAGATAGGAATTTTAAGATGAAAACTAATACGTGGAGGGTAGTTAGGCATGCGGATGATCTTGTCTTAATGGGCGGTCCTACACATGTAGGAATGATGTATAAAATGTCCAGATGGAAGGAGTTAAATACGTTTCATTTTGTGGAAGAATGGTTTTAAAGCAAACAACATTATCATTCCGGTGTCGTTAAAAATAGCAGTATTGTGAAAATCGAGTTTATCCTAAGATTTAAATTGATTCGATCTAGTTCGATTATTAAGTTAGTTTAGTCAAATCCCGGTTCAACTCTAATTAAATTATGAGTAAATTTAGTTTTATCCTTTTAACTTTTAACCATCTTATAAATCACTAGTACTGAATCTCACAACATTAAAAAATAATATTAGCAACTTATATATTTTTATAGTTTTTATATAACATATATATATATATATATAATAAATTACGTACAAATTGGAAGTGTTCCTATCTATTGGGATGTAGGACCAGTTTCTCCTCGGGCGATTAAATTAGTAAAAGGTTTTCTCCGCTCC
The DNA here is from genome assembly GCA_024138015.1 of Lumnitzera littorea. Taxonomy (NCBI): domain Eukaryota; kingdom Viridiplantae; phylum Streptophyta; class Magnoliopsida; order Myrtales; family Combretaceae; genus Lumnitzera; species Lumnitzera littorea. The sequence goes on from JAMXBB010000011.1 coordinate 95,249,898, forward strand.
CAACAAGGAAAAAAAGACTCATTACATGTCATGTGTTACGTGTATTTGTATCCCTTAATTATCATTGGACCAACAACCTTTTTATTTGTTTTTCATAAACACTTAATTTATTTAGTTTTCTTCGTCCGATACGGTTATTGCAATTGGCTTTTGAAATTTCATTTTCAAAGCGAACAAATCTTGGCCAAAAGGAAAAAAAAGAAGAAGCAAATAAATCAAGTCGTATTAGGGCAAATATATCGAGAACATTTATATATTACTTGTATCGTGTTAAACAAACAGGTTAGTAAAGTTAAAATGGATTGAACCGAACACACTTATTTAACTAACGGTTTGACACGGTGTGACACATTAAGCTAAGAAATTGTATTTGGCACTAACAATGTTTAACGCGCTAATCCGTTTGACTAACAAAAACATAATTCTCAGGTAAAATGTTTTACTAACGGTATTAGCCATTATATGTACATATACGTGATATGTAATTATTGGTAAAAAGTTTTATTAATGTTATTATCCACTATATATATATATATATGTGTGTGTATAATATATAATTATTAATTATATTTCAACTAAGGATGCAATTCGAGCAAGTGTAGGACGGGTTTTTTAAAACTTGAATATATCCTTATAGGATTTAATATATTTCAAAAACTCTATAAAAATCATGTCAAGTTTTTTATTTCTATTATAAAAACCCGCTTCTATAGAATTTTAAGTTTTCTAGAATTTTATAAAGTTTTTCAATTCCCTTATTAAAATCTACTCCAAAAGTCACCATGAACGAACCTAATATCAAACCACTTTACCCTGATTAGATAAAATATTTTATTTTACCTAACTTATTAATCTTCTTAATATATATATATATAAAAGATAAAGTAAATAAAATCATTTATTATTTCTTAAGTCTCCACTTGAGGTGCATATCATAATTTATACTTGTCATATTTTCTTATTGTTTTGTGCTTCTTCTTTTTTTCTAAACTTGTTATATTTATATTTATTATGATTTTCCCTTAAATGAAGTATTGATTTATAATCTTAATATCATATTTTTTACATGAAAGGGTAATTATATTTTAACTTGAAAAGAATATATATATATATATATATATCGAGTTCCATGATATCTTTAAAACCTATATATTTTATATGTTATAGCTTCTAAGATGGATGAGGGAGATCTTAGTATAGGCTCCAATTTTAGATTCATAAAGTCATAACAATGTTACTGATATTATTTGAATTTTGATTGAAAATTTAATTTACTACTTAAACTTTTATTTTATCAAACTTGATATCTAATTAAAACTTTTTATATCATATTTAATACATACTGCAAATATATATAATACATGTCTTATTTTAACCGTCGACTTTACTAACAATTTTTATATTACAAACAATAGATAGTAACGATCACAACAAAAGTTTTTATAAGCTATATATAGTCCTAAGTAAGGATTCCCATCCCAGTCACCTCTATTGCAACTCATGCCGTGTCTTATATCATTAATCGCAAAACAGAGGACATGTTTGGCCGGCGAAGTAGAAAAACCCAAATTGGCTTTTGACAATAACACATCAAAACTGTCGCCTTGTGCGGCTAAATCGATGCTCCCACAGATTATCGTCCTCATCTTTTGTCTTCAAGCAAATTATCTCTTTTGGCACCACATAAACGAATATACGACGATCGCTAAAATAATCAGAGAGACGTGTATGACTTCCAATTTCTTACTGTTGTCTCCACTTTGATACCAAGTTGAAAGAGCAAGTTGCAAATTTCTACAGATTTTCTTTCTTGGCTGACGCAGGCATGACATGATGTCTCGATGGTACATTTCATGTGGTACGACACGACCACTTGATTTGAATATTGACGGTCGGTTCAGGATGATCCAGAAAACACTTGATGAGATGTGATAACTAAAAACACCCCACTATAGGAGGAAAGAATTGACACCATAGATGATAGATATATAGATTTTTGATGAATTAACAAAAGGATTAGATTCGATGGGAAATGCTGAAGTTAAATCCAATGAATTAAAGATGAAAATGTAAAGCCACGAAAAGGTTTCCGAAAAATAAGGCATCTCGTTGATACTATTAGTTTTGAGTGCAAAGCAACTACCACCGTTGAGATATAGCGAGTATTTTCTAAGAAATGAGTTATTGTATATGCACCGGCGGCGAAGGTGAAGAAAGATTCAATTATATGTAAGTAGAGTAATCAAAAAATGATTATCGATATTTATATATTATTTATCGATTCACGTAATATATTAATATTATTAAAATTTTTATTGATAAACTTTCATTTTATCTATCTATAAATATGCATTGGATGGACTGATTTCTTGTAAATGATTGAATTATGTCCAGAAAATATAACATTATGAGAAAAATTCAACGAATTGAACGCAAAGAAATCTCCTACTATTTGCAAGATTATCTTCAAAATTATATATGTTACTTTTCATATACGCATTAGTTAATATAAATACCAATATGAGTTTCGAGTCAATTAATTATTATATCAAAGAATGATTTTACATATACTCTAAACTTTTAAAGTATTACTTTATATCATCGTAACTTTTCAATATATATATATATATATTATCGTTATTAAAACCCTAAAATTGTTATTGAAATAACCACAAATAATAACCCTGAAGGGTTTTACCAATAGTTTGGATTATATTTTTATATATATTTATAAGTTATGAAGAGAAACAAGTACCTTTGGAAATTTATGTAGTTGTATACATTTATCAATAGTTTTGGGATATATATTACCAATTTATCCTAACATTAATATTTAACGCCATTGAAAATGCTTCATTATCTAGCCCATGTTTTCTATCTTTTCAATAAATTAACAAATAAAGATGACAAGAGAAGAAAGCGGAGGAAGCTTTGTGGTTTTGCGGTGGAAAATATATTCCGTCAAAACTTGTGTGGATGGAAAACCTTAAAAGCCTAACACGACGTTGATCGGTCAAACACGTGAGTGTACGGTGTGGTCGTAATCGACTCATTTGTTCTCGTCCTTATCAAATTGCTTCATCTTACAACTAAAAATCACGAGATATTCCCAAGATATTCCTCCACTCGGCCGGTTCAGGTCGATTGTATAAGGGCCAAATTGGAACTAAGTTTATCATATTAGGTCTCTGTTATGTGGAACTATATATAGGAATTAGGTAACTCCACGTGAAGTTGGGGCTATGGGATGAAAAATAGATGAGGAAGGATTTTATAAATATAAAGAGAATATAAACATTGTTAAAAGTGATGTAAAGATTGGATACCGTTATACTGTTATTGTGATTCAATTATATCATCGCTACACCACGATACTACTAGGTTAGTACCACCATCACTATCTTCATCATTGTTGTCAGTACTGAACCACTACAACCAGAAATACCATAGTGATAGAGATGACAGTGAGTTGTGGTATTGTTATTAGTGTTGGTGGTATTAGTGGTGGCGGTTAGGATTACAAACGAGTCGAGCCGTGTTTAAAAATTATTGAGCTCAAAAGCTTGAGTTCAAACTGAGTCAAGTCAAATCTTAAATCAAGCTTAAAATTGAGGTTCGGACTAAACTCGTTTAGATAAATAAGTTTTTGTCTTGAGTTTAATCTTGGCTTATCTACTAATCGAGCTTGAGCTGAGCCGACCTTAACTTAAAGCAAGTTGATTTTAAGCCTATTCACGAGTCTAAGTATACAAAATGAAAAAATATATTAATAAGTAGATTAATGGATAATGAATAATGATTATCTTATATATTATATATTAGTTTTGGATTTTAATGATATGTAATATATATAAAACTCATAAAGTTATTCACAAGCTAAACGAGTTGAGTCGCTTGCCTAAGTGAGTAGACTCGCAAGCCTGAATTGAAACTCGAGTTCAGCTCATTTACTAATTGAGTTTAAGTAGTTCACAAATAACTTGACTTATTTACAGTCTTAATAATAGTATTGGTGTGAAGGAATAGTAGTACAAGATACTAGAAACATTGGTAGCGTAGTATTGGTGGTACTAGTTGAAAGGTGATGGTAGTAATGGTGGTACCATAGCATTAGCTAAGGATTGCTATTAAAAGAAAGTAAGAAAAAAAGTCTGTGATGCTACAGTTATAAAAATTAATAAGATGGTATGAATGATAGCACATCACTTAAGTAGCAAGCAATGATATTTACCGGAAATCATTTCTAATCTCCATGGTATTAGAATGAGAAAAGTTTCCATATAATGAGAATTTTACATTAATTTGTTAGAGTTTTAGATATAAATAAAGAGAACTTTTAATCATAGAGAATAATATATGGATATTGTTACTTAATGAAGGTGTTTTTGATTTCCCAATTCGTTAAAGTTTTTTTATCCCTTTACAATGTCTATAACAAAATTTATCCAATTTTGGTTGAAGAATAAAATTTATATGATATTTTATTATTGTATAGCCTTCATGAATAATTTATTTAACATAGGAAAAGAAAAAGAAAAAGAATATAAGTTTACGTAACAATTTTTTATTTTCAATTGTACATGACTAAGGTGAATAATCAACTTAAAATAGTGAAAAATATATTCGTCATCATTTAGCACATACGTGGAGATGAAACATAAAGAAATTATCAAATAATCTTTCGTAAAATAGAGTAACTATTTCGAAGTTAGCATAAGAAGAATCCAAACTTTCAATATTTAAAAGGAAAACCAATTTACGATTCAATAAAACAATCATTTCACCAACTAATTATCTTAGATTAACCCTCTCTATAGCCATATCATCTAAACTCAATGATGGACTTCGTACATATACCCTGTAAAAATACATACAAATTTTATAATCAAACAACCAATGTGAAAAAATTAATTTTGGAACATGTCTCGCTCAATTAATGGTACGTACATTGGGATGAGAAGATTTTTTCGGTAATTTATTAGAAAAAAATTAATTTTTAATATGTATATAGAGTTAAAATAGTGGGTATCTCCTTAATAATATTAATAATAGATGACAAATAACTCATTAATGTTCCCCAAAAAGCTGTTTTAAAACTCTATATATTATATATGTGGGTGGAATTGAATGTACATATGTATACCATTCAAATAAGAGTTTAAAAAAAAAAGAAAAAAGGACCTTATTTGAAATTATCACAAGCTCATTGAATAACACTTAAAATCAAGCTAAAACATGTGAGCACGACCAAGTTTAAGCCAAACTTAAACTAAATATTATTCCATTCAATTCTGTTGGTTTCCAATCCTATCAAAAAACCTTGTTCTATATTAGACACTTATGAATTCTCTTTTAACAATTCCCCAATGGTATATAAAAGTATTTTTTTTTTTATTAAGGTAATAAAAGGGATATCACAAAATATTTAGAACAAAAGGTAATCATGAATAAGATATACATTAGTTTTATGTTATTGTTGACCTCGAGGGAGTATTGAGATTTTTCTCTTTAAGCCACGTTAGGGGATTTAAACTTCATACATTCTATCGAGAGACTAATATTTATATCACTAAATTGTTATAGTCTCAATTGAGATATATAAAATAAAATTATGAATAAAATATTTTGAAATTTAGGGACAGTAGTTACTCTTCCAATGCCGTGATTCCTATTACCAATCTCTAACTATTTTTACATTCTCTCTCTCCATCCCTTATCCCTCTCCCCATATTTAGGAAAGTTTGTTGACAAATTAATTAGTGTAATGGCTATTTTTACTCTGCGTATAAGTACTTAAAATCATTAGACTGTTACATAAGATAAAGTTGTGGATTCACCATGACAACTCCTCCGTAAGATATTTTGAATTTTAGGGACAGTTGTTGCTGTTCTAATGCCATGATTCCTATAATTAACCTCAACTATTTTTAGATTTTGTCTCTCCCTCCCTTGTCCGTCTCCCCCATATTTAGGTCAAGTTTATTGCCAAATTAATAAGTATAATTGCTATTTTTGCTATGTATAAGTCCTTAAAGTCACTAGACTGTTATAGTCTAGACTAGGACATATAAGACAAAGTTATGTACACATCGTGACAAAAAAATTACTTGTTTACAATCAACACAAAAAAAGTTATTAAAATATAAATTGTATAAAAGTAATTATCCAAATATCAACCTTATATCACATTTTGAAAATATAATATAAAGATATGATATTAATATAAATAATTATGTGGCATCTTTAAGATATGACATTAACTTTTATGTACCGTGACTGTATTGTACCTTAAAGATATGATACTAGTATAAATATATCGTATCTTGAATATACGATATTAGTACAAATAATTATGTGTCATCTTCAAAATGCGACATTAACTTTTATGTACAGTAACTAATCCTAAGCGACGGTTTAAACTGGCTCTGAATCGCCAATTTATAAGTTGCGACTATGGTAAACCGTGATCAGCCTGTAAACTAGCGGTTCATGGGGCCCAGTAGTTCAAAGGCCGGTCACGGCCCTTGAACTCGTTTTTTTCTTTTCTTCTCCCAAGGCTTTACATAATTTTTTTCCCTTTTAGCCTTGCCGATCCTTCAACAATTTTTTTTTTCCTTCATCCATCCATAAAATATACATTAAAAATGGTAAAAAAATAAAATATAGAAAAGTCTCTTACAATATAAATACTTAATCTAATCGAGTACAGTGAAGTGGTTGAAGGGAAAATATCTTTTACTGTATTTTACAGTCGCCCAAAAGATATCTACATATTCGCTAATCAGAATCAAACCGCCGTAATTTGGTTTGGAATTTTAGAAAACATTTAGTTTGTTAATCAATTTTACGTTTTGAAAAATGTATCCAATTATACGTGACTATCTAAATTAAATTTTTTAAAGGAAAATAATTTTAATTGGTTATAATTTGAAAAAACCTAATGCTATATTAGTACTTTTGGAAAAACCATGCCATTTAGTTTTTTTGAAAAATTGGGAAAAAAGATTTTTCTATGTGATAAAACATTTTCATAAAAGATAAAAAGAAAATTTACTATGTATCCTCTTGAGGTAACTGTTCATGTTTGTGAGTAGGAGTAAAACCTGCAGATGAGCTTGGACTTCCATCAGATCAGTTCTAATCACTAAAGTAATCATCCTCCTTGCTTAATGTTCTGCATGGTCTTTGTCATCCACAGATCGTCTTGTACCAATCTTCTATATAAGCATTTGTCTTAACACTGATAACAGATGGAGAGGCTTGGCGTTTGTCAATGATCAGGCCTGCTGTACTAAATGCTTGCTTAACGACGACCGTTGATGCAAGAGTAGTGAATACTTCATAAGCAATATGAGATAGCAATGGGTAGTCCCTTCTATGCTTTTGCCATTACTCTAAAATATCAAAGTCCTTGATGGAGATATTCTTAAAAAACTCAAAATTCATACCGATGTAGTACTACATCTCAAACATTGGATCACCAGACTATTGCCTCTTCAATTTTTGCGTTAGTAACTGCTCATCTATATATGAGTTGGTAGGTAGCAAAGGAGAGACAATGATTAGTCTTTGCTACCATACTGATTTTGGTAGTAGTTGAGCATCATTTCTATATTGGCCATCGCTGCCAACACTTCTTGCTATATTTTTAAGCTGTACACGTCTTGAGAATCCATTAGATTTTAAATGTAATCATAATAAATTTTCAAATACATTACTAATAATTCCGCTTTACAACAAGGGTCTAGAATAATTGCTACGATATAAGTACGAAGAATTTTTTTATAATAAGTTAATCACTTTAATGTCATATCATCTCCGCATACATGCAAGTTTGGGTCCTCATAGGTTTAAAGTAGCACATCAAGTATTTTGATGGCTAACATAACAAACAAGTGAACAATGGGTCTATAAACTTATGAAAAAGTCTTAGTAACATCATGAAAAACTTACAAAACTTTTAGTAACTTGATACAAATATCCTAGTTACTAGGTTACTGAGGAAAATGTCAATTCCCTATTTGTTGTACGTTGTGAAGTCATACAACAATTCGCTGTAAGAGTTCATCTTAAACTTTTGAGAGCTCTCCTCGCACTTCATGCAAAAGTTTCTCCACTTTCTTTAAAGGAATGATCTCTTTATTATTGTCTTGATGATATTCGTGATCAGAGCTGTACTATCGTGCAAAGCTACAGTACCATCCTTGACACATAAGTTAAGAATATGACATGCATAACGTATGCGGAAAAAAATCTCCCCCAAATGCTAGTTGATTATAATTTTGCAAATCAGCTATTGATACAGTATAAGCAATTGCATTATCCAAACCAATAGAAAAAATTTTCCTCACTAATCTATACTTATTTAGGATTTCTCTAACAATTTTATAAATATTTTGCGCTGTGTCTTGATCATTAAATACCCTTAAAGCCAATAGTCGTTTATTAAGTTGCCAATTATCGTCTACCCAATGAATAGTAACATTCATATAAGAATTATTACGAAAAGGATTCATCCATATGTCTACATATATAGACACTTGCGTATCAAGGGAAGCAAGCTTACCTACAAACTCCCTTTTACCTTTGTGGTAAAGCTCCTGCGTAGTTCAAGCTATTGTTCTACGAATAAGTTATTGTAAGCTAGGATTAAACGTCTCCCGCTCATATCGACTCTGCTACTCTGATGTACCTACGTTGAATGAGAGGTACATGTTCGCTAGGTATTGTGCCAAGTTATACTTACGCCTCTCTTTATCATAACTCATTAGCATTTGATTGAATGAACCATTGCTTCGAGCAATCTGTTGCTGCATTCTATCTATTCCTACCTCCCCAGAATGCTTCAACCTTAAGTACCTATTAAAGGTACCATATCTCTCTCCCATTTTCCACAAGTAACTCGTGTTGCAGTAGTTGTAGAATACCTTCGGGTTCCACCTTTCGTCTGTACTTTTACGGAAATGAGTAGTAAAAATATTGAACTTACCGAGTTTAGGGGCTTACTTGAGTTGGATGGTCTCAAACTACTGGGTCCATATTGTCCCATATGCTATTCTTCTATTTCGGGAATAATTTCTATATTGTTCTCCTCATCCTCAAACATGCTTGTGGGGCAACTCATCTATGGGGGTTCAAATTCTGCAGGTCGTGTAGAGATGCTCATACGAGAAGATTCGAATTTAACATGTTGTTCAGGGACACTCATGCGTAGAGGTTCGAAACTAGGAGGTGACGTACCTCGGTAACTCATGCGTTGATGTTCAACATCAAAGCTAAGAGGTAGTGTGCCGCGATTACTCGTAAGATAAGGTTTTACGTCAAAGCTTAGAGGTGGTGTAACTTCTTCTTCTACATTCTCAATCATATTGTGTGTCCTCTACTCATTCAAGTTATACTCATTATTCGAGTACGCTCGAATGTCTTCGAATCATTATGGCGCAAACAATGCATTGAAAATTTTAGCACTAACACCCACACTCTTACTTTTACCATTAAATGATGGACCGTTGATAACTCTGATTTTAAACATATTTTATATGGTGATTTTATCGTATTTCCCTTACATTTTTTGGTTTTCTTTAAAGAAATTGATACTTAATTGAGTAAAATTTTGATTTTAAGTTTTGAACGCGTTCTAGGATCGAAAACAAAAAAAAAAGAATCAAGTTTCACTCAATTCCGAGTTCAAACGAAGAAGTTATGAAGTTTTGAAGTTATGTAGAAAATTTTGCCTTAGTGCAGAAAGTTACACGACCTGGGGACATGGCCATGGCCATATCCCAGGCCGTGTCTGGTGATGAAAATAAAATCCTTGTAATACATATATAAAAGGATATCTTAGGGTTTTAAAGAAAAAAGACATTACAGAAATAGAGAGACACAAGAGAAGAGAAGAGACTTGAGGAGAACATCAAAAAAGAGGCAAGAACAATATCAACTTCAAGATTAGAGAGAATGTTCATCAAATTAAAGGGGTTTTCCATGTTTTATTTTACGTTTTTGATGGAACTCGTTTTTAGATTTGTTATGATAGCTTAGAATTTGAGTATTTAGGATTATGGAACCTAAGGTTTCATGTAACCCTTGGATTGAATTATAAGTTCAATAAAGTTTCTATCTTTTCTTAATTCAATTATGTTGTTTAAGATTAGAGAGATTGTTCATCAAAATTAAAGGGGTTTTTCATGTTTTATTTTATGTTTTTGATGGAACTCGTTTTTAGATTCGTTATGATAGTTTAGAATTCGAGTATTTAGGATTATGGAACCTAGGGTTTCATGTAACCCTTGGATTGAATTATAAGTTCAATAAAGTTTCTATCTTTTTTTAATTCAATTATGTTGTTTAATTGTAGATTGATAATTCTAGAGTATCAATATATGATATTATGCATGTTGATTGAGAAATTGCATGTGTAATTAGATCTTAGCATAATTGGAGAGAATTACATGTATACTTAGAGATAAGATACATGTTTCTTCCGGAAAGTTGATTGTTTGTGTGGGAATTCATTATATATTAATGTAATTCTAAGTTATATTACTAAGTGAAGAAATTCCGGTAAATAATTTAGGATTAGGGTTAATATGCTTGAGAAAAATATTAGCTTTAATTGTAAATCCCTCCGGTCAAGAATCATGGAAACTAAATTGAATATATTTTAAGTGATCACATGTTAAATACTAGGGGAAATAATTCCTAAATACGTTATTAATTTCTTAAAGTCGTTCGTAGTTTTATTGCTTTCTAATTTGCTTAATCAAGTCTCATAATTAGTTTAGATGGTTAATGTTAGTATTTTTAATTCAATCAATTTATCACAATTTTCCGGTTAGATAATAAAGCTAAAGTTAATATTAGTACTCAAAATCTCTGAGGGATCGACTCGGACTCACATCCGCTATATTAAAATTGATTGGTGCACTTGCCTCATATCAACCGTGTTTTTTATTGGAGAAGGTACAATGCAAAAATTTTTCCATCAATACTAATATTTTTTTCTCTTATTTACTACAATAAAGATTTATGAAGAAAAGTTTAAAATAATATGTCAAAGAAAATAAAGCGGAAATTATATGGTGGGTATGTATATATCAACGTTATTTACTAATACAAATTATTCTATACAGTAGAGTGGAGAATTATGTACAAATATTGATGGTTAATAAAAGGAAATATTTCTAACAACATTTCACAATTAAAAAAAATTTGAAGGCAGAATGGTTGGAGTTAGAGAGACTTAATTAGTTTGTATAGTAAATGTTACTGTTAAACCTGAAGCTGATATTTATAAGGATCAAGGAATGTGTGAACGCATCATTTGAATTTTGAATTTTCAAATTTTAAACGGTTTAGCACATCAAATTTTAAACTGCAAATTTAAAATTTGTAGCACATGCACCGAAAATTAAATTTATAGATGCAAATTTAACATAGGACAATGAATAGAGGACAAAGGGGGTAAGGGTCTAGGTGGGCTAAAGAATAAAAGGACCGAAAGGTATAACCGACCATTATTATTATTATTATATTCTGGCGGTTCAAGGACCGCCGGTTCGAACGGTTCGCGTAGGCCCTAAAAACCTAACGATTCGTTGAAGCGGATCAGTTCGGCTACTACCGTGATTATATCGTAATCTTAAAGATGCGACATAACATCGATATTTTGTAATGTTTTATATAATTTATAAATATATAATTTTTTTTAAGTTGATAAACATGTATTACACTCGCAATTACTATTTTCGCTGTGCATATAAGTCCTTAAAGTCTAATTTTATTAATCGAGTTTTCCAACCTTCTAAAATGGATTAACAAATTATTTTCGTGAGCATGATGTGCAAGAAAAAGGGTTTTCGAAACGTTATGTGCTTTTTTACGGAATTCTTTTTCTGTATTTAGGTTCGTAACACATGTCACTTTAAAAAAAATAATAATTATAATAAAGTTACCATTTTAGAAAGTTTTATGATTAAATAGAAATAAAATGTAAAACATTGAAAACATAAACATAAAAGCATTAAAAGTTTGAAGAATTCTTTTTTTTTTTTTTAATTTTCATTTGTTAAGTCTCCCTTTTTGTAAGGTGACAAAAATCCTTTTCGTGCCTCCCCAAGCCCCTCTTTCGCTAAAAATTATTTCCTCAAGAGTAAATTTGTCTTTTTTTTTCACTATTACAACAAAAATAGAAAGAGAAGAATCAAACTTGATCCATTCTATTAAGATATCAGTATTCATATTACTTAACTTTAAAGACCTTGACATTTCCTCAAGAGTACTTAAAATGGCATATAAAACCGCATAGCTAATAGTAAAAAAAATTGTTTTAAGTGTTTACATTTTAACCTTTTTCCCTTCAGAATTTGATTTAGTGTTGTGCCATAGAATATAATAATAGATATTTATTAATTTTCCTTTTCTATGCATACTAAAAAAATTGCAGGAAAATATATTCATGTCCAAACACTTTTGGTGTATTTATGAATATTATTAATAAAATACAAATATTTATTGTGTTTATTATACTTATATACGTTTCTACTCATATATATTTTATAATAACGTTTCACAAATAATTATGGCTCATATGGGATAATAATAAATGAGTATTATTAATGAGATTCCATGACATTGCATTATCTAAAAGTTATCTTTAATCGGATAACTATCTAGAGAGAATATGGATATTTAGATCAACCCATTATATAACTAAGGTTAATCTTACTAGATTGAGGGAAAAATATTCAAGTTATATAAATAGATGTGCAAAATTAAGTAGGTATACTGGACACAACTTAATAATAGAGGATACCACATGTTTTACTGTCATTGGTCATTCTTCTATATAAACGAATATAAATAATCCCTAAACTTGAGACATTTGTATATTCTACATATAAAATGTTGTGTTTTGATGTTGTTAAATATAGTCTTAATTAAGATTGCAAATAATGTAACTATTAAGTATAATATGAAATATAGAGAGAATAACGATAAGTTAAAATAGAATTCATCATTTTTTTTAGATTAATGAATCAATATCCAAACTTGTTTGGCTGAGCTAATAGTGACTTATAAAGTCATGATTATAGTAAATTTTATTCAATCTAATTTATCTCAGAACCAATTAAAATGATTAAACATTAATGAACAATTACATATAATGGTTTAATCGAGATATTTTTGATAAAGTGATTTATGATTCACAACCTTTTTTGTTACTTTGCATGATCAACAATTATTACTAGATGATTATCTTGATCTATGTCTAGATAAACACTGCTTTCATATATAAAAATCTAAAGAGTCGCACATAATAACATATTAACAAAAACAAGGTAAATGATTAGAGATTTTAGTGTAAGCTAAAATTATGTTAATAATTCTTATAAAATAATTAAATGGAAGCATTTTATATGGCCAATAAATGTCGAAAAGAATTTTTAATGCATAGCTAGTAAATGCTTTGTATTATGGTATTTTTTTTTTTTTTTCAAACAGGTAATGAATAGGAATTCCAAATGTTTCCACAAATGATAACGTATTGGCTATGAAAGAAAAGAAAAGAGCATATTATTATAATACATATATATTGATAGCTTATCATTAAATAGCAATAAAGATAGTTGTTACGGAATCTTTTGGGAAAGAGAAAAATTACTACCTTTTAATCTTAACGAAATATAGGGAACCAGAATAGACCAACGAACCTTTTTACGAGGGATATTTTTCAATATTAGTGTGGAGTGGTTCGTAAGTTTAAGAAATAAAAGTAATACATTTTCCTTCCTATAATTTTTTTCTCTAATCAAAGTGATTTAGATTAGCAATATAAGTATTAAAAATTATTCTTATTAACGTGTGAATAGATGAGAAATGCTTTAGTGAGTAATACATGCCACGTGTTATATATATGCGGTATGTAAATATCAATAAAATATTCGTATGTATAATATATATAAATCATGTATGATAATTGATTTGAAAACTACTCCTTATATTGTTATGCATGTTAATATCTTATTGGTATTTATACGTAATATATACATAATACATAGTGTGTAATGTTTATTGATTTTTTTTTTGTATAAATACCACTTAAAGGACTATATTTGAAGTTCTTGCAGTGAATACACCTTAAAAAACACAAAATGACATTCGAATCATGTTTGAACTCTATCTCTAGAAGGACATGATTTTCTGCTATAAGGAAACATAAATTTTCTTATAATTCTTGAATTGTATTTTATTATGCATTGTATTCTACATTTCATTAATGGATCTTAAGAAAAAAATTTTAAATTCTATTGCGTTTTCTTTTATCTACAAAACCTAACATGTTCAATACTATTCTTCGGTATATTGGAAAAAGAAGTTATAAGGTGTTGATGTGTATAGTTCTCATTATGGGGATCTTACGCTTAGCTTAGGATATCTATCATGTCAATGAAAGTGAACAAACATGCAAAATGAAGAAATGTAAGCTAGAGGGCATGAGACATTACTTCAATGTAAGTAATTTGATGCTCATGTTGGTAAAGGTATAGTGAGAACTCAATACTAATGGTAACGAGAGAGAGTTTCTAGCTTTAATGTTTCGATTCCTTGTACCTAAAGCTGTCTAGATATAGGAGTTTATAAAAGAAGAGTAGGCAGGTTGTGATTAGTTGGCTTCTTTTTCTTTGCACTCTTTAGTGTTTATACTTTTAGGGACAAATTTTGCAAAGTACAAAGAGGCACCACACTTTGCACATGTCACTTGTTCTTTTTTGTCTTTTTCTTTAGGTATTGGGTGCTCTTTTAGGCTTATCTTGAGCTAAGGGCCGATAAGCGATAAATTGTAGATACATTTCTTTATATTTATTTCATGTGCACTTAATCCTTTAATTTAAAATGGAGTTAATTCCTAAATTTTTTTAAAAATGTATCTTTAGACTTGTTATATTATTTTTCCATTGGTTAAAGTAATGAAAATATAACAAGAAATATTTAAAATTGACGATAAAATGATTGTATAAGAATCTAAATATATCTATTATAAAGATGATTTTTTAACAAACATAATAAAAATAAATATTTAAAATTAAAAATAAAATGATCATATAAGAATTTAAATATATCTAATTTAAAGATTTGGAGTGTAAATTGTTAATTTAAGATTAGAGAATTAAGCATATGAAACAAACAAAAAATAATATATTTATTATTTACTAAAGTTATTAAAAAAAAGGTTGATTAAGTATTATATATCATATATACTTACACTTCTATGTGAGCTTTTTAAATTAAGAAAAGATTTTTTAAGTATTATACTTCACGTGTATATGTTACGGGCGGATTCCGTCACTCGATCCTATGCGATACTTAGCATTCCTAACCATACTAAGGAAGGCTAAGTCAACCTGTAGTATACTCACAAAGTTTAGAGAGAAAAACTTTAAAAGTATGTTGTTTTCACTTAAATGACTGGTGTCTTACATCTGAGTTAAATACTCCTATATATACAGAAAGCTTTTACAAATTAATGGTTAAAATAAATTCAATCTAACAGTTACAATTAACTCTCAACTACTACATTCACCTACCCCATCTACTACTATACAAGATTCTGGACTTCTCTATAACTTTTTATCTTATGTAAGCTTCTAGTTGGCTTGGGCTTTAGGAACCTCCTAGGAATGGCCCATTTTGAAAGGTTCGTAACATTCTCCCCTGCTTAATCCAGTGATACCCTCATCACTCCTTCATCATGGAACTTTTGAATCTTGTTTTTGAATTGCCATTGTACTTCGACTAGTTCCCAACTGGCCTCATTCTCTGGTCTTCCCTTCTACATAACCATATACTCATGTCTAGGAGTCTATTCATGTTGCTTCACATGTCTATCAACTACGATCTCTTTAACTTTTTTGTCAAATGAATCCCGTACTCCTATTGGGGCCCTTTACGATATAGCTCTTATGGGGTCTTCCCCATCCTTATAGAATGGTTTTAGCATGCTCACGTAGAAAATCGGGTGGAATTTCAATTTGGATGGAAGTTCTAATTTGTAAAAAACTTGCCCCACTCGTTTCACAACTGGGAATGGGCCCTCATAATGCCTCATCAAACCTTTATGCAGTTAACCTTTCGTACGTTATGTCAAATGTAACTTAACAAGCACTTGGTTGCCTACTTGATATTCTATGGGCCTACGCTTCTTGTCTGCAATCTTCTTCATTCTCTTAATAGCTCGGTCTAAGTATGTTCGAGTTAAGTCATGATTTTCTTACCATTCCCTTGTAAATTTATATGTGGGAGGGCTAGACCCCATATATCCCATTGTTACTATATTAGGAGTTGAGGGTTGCCTTCCCAAGACAATCTTGAAGGGACTTTGTCCGATGGACTCATTTTTCTATAGGTTGAATGAGAACTACACTACATCTAACAACTTGGTCCAATTGCGTTGGTTAGCTCCTATAAAAAGCCTTAAGTATAATTCCACCAGAGCATTCATCCGCTCCGTCTGACCATCCGTCTGGGGATGCAAACTAGTTAAAAAGTTCAACTGAGATCCTAAAAGTTTAAACAATTTTGTCCAAAATTTTCCTGTGAATCGCCCACCTCGATCACTCACAATATTTCTTAGTAAGCTCCAATACTTTACTACATGTCCTAAGAATAATCAGGCAGCCTCATTTGCAGGGTACTCCTTTGTTGTTGGAACAAAAGTTGCGTATTTTGGAACCTATCTACCACAACTATAATTGTACCATACCCTTCTGATTGGGGCAAACTTACAATAAAGTCCATGGAAACACTCTCCTATAGTCGTTCAGGAATGGGAAGAGGCTCTAGTAGCCTTGGAGTTGCCTTATGTTTAACTTTGTCTTGTTGGCACACGAGACAAGTCTGGATATAGCTCTCACCATCTTCCCTCATGTGTAGCCAAAAATACTTCTCCTCCACTAAGACTTGGGTACGGTGCATTCTTGGATGACTTGCTCATTTAGAATCATGGCACTCTTTAAGTATCTCCCTTCTTAGGTTCAAGGAGTGGGGCACATAAATTCGATATCCCTTTGTGTATATTAGTCAATTTTCTTGCCAAAATCCCCTTATTTTTCCTTCTTGACATTAGATCAATAGAGCTTTAGCTTGCTTATCACTCTCCATCCCCTCTCGAATTCTATCAACAAAGTTGTTTTCAGGTTCACTGGTGGCTCCCAACTCAGCCCTTCGACTCAAAGCATCCGCCATGACATTAGTCTTACCTGACTTATGCTCAAGGTCAAAATTGAATTCCGCTAGGAAAACCTGCCATTAGGCTTGCTTAAGAGAAAGCTTCTTTTGAGTCTAAAAATAGCTAGTGGCCATTTTATCAGTTTTGACCACAAACTTCTTCCCTAACAAGTAATGCCTCCATACCCGAAGACAGTGTACCATTGCCGTTATCTCATTTTCATGCACTGGATATCACCTCTCTGTATCATTCAGCTTCCAACTTTCAAACACCATAGGGTATCCTTCCTACATTAAAACCCCTCTAATAGCAAAATCACTAACATCTATATATACCTTAAAGGGTTTGCTAAAGTTAAGAAGGAGAAGGACTGACTCCTTAGTGATTGCTATCTTCAAGGTCTTGAGTGCTTATCGTCTATCTATACTCCAAACCTAAAGGGTATTCCTTTTTAGTAAGTTTGTCGATGGCCTCGCTATCCTTGAATAGCCCTTAATGAATCTTCTATAGTAATTCACTAAGCTAAGAAAGGATCTCAACTTGGTAGGCTTAGTGGGCTCCTTCCAATCCCAGATGGCCTATACCTTTCCTTCGTCCATTCAAATCTTTCCTCCCCCCATTTCGTGACTAAGGAACGTCACCTCTTCTTGCGCAAAAGCGTATTTCTCTAATTTCACATATAGATCATTCCTTCTCAAGGTTAAAAATACCAAACGAAGGTGCTCTGTATTTCTCCAATGTCTTACTATAATTTCACATAAGTGTATAGAAAGTAGCTGTCAACTCCACAATCAGTCACTCAAGATTTCAATCAGCTGAAAGATCTGATCGAGCCTAAATTATAAATAAAGCCAGAAATGTTAATAAAAATGATCCCGTAAGTTTGAATTTAAGAAAATAAGCAATAAAATAAAAGAATATAAAAATTTCAAAATTTAAGTATATAACTTGTTATTTATCAAAAATGCGTAAAATGCATTTCGATAATTAACGAATCGCTAGAGATAAATTATATGTATACTAAAAATCATAAAATGATCTAAATAATATTTAGGAATATTTATTTGTACTATATATAAATTTACATGTAGATAGAAATACGCGTAATTACTTAAAATACTCGAAATGTGCTAAAATAATACTAAATAATTAAAGAAAATTCTTAATTAATTAATAAAAAATCAAGAAAAATCATGAAAAATAAGGAATGATCCAGATATAGGTTGTGGCAGCTAGGGAAAATAAGAAAAAAATTAGTCAATTAAATTAGAACAACACGAAAGTCAAATTGAAAGAAAATAAGGCAATTATCTTGTCTAATTAATGCACAATAATTTCCCTAAAGCTTTATAAGTAGCAAGAAAATTTCAGAAGCTCATTTGGTCAGTTTGGAGAGTGAGAAAAATAGAGAGAGGCGAAATTGAGAGAAAAATTAGGGTTATGAAAAAAAAAAAAAGAAAAAACTGTGCAATTAGGGCCATAAAGGGGAACCCACATCAAACGAGCAACTGAGAGTAGATGGCCACCACCACCACACAGTGATGGTAGCGCCCAGATCGGCTGACAAGGCCACGGCGATCGGCGGTGGCTGTAGCCACCTAAACTGGTGAGTCTGATTTCCAGTCAATTTTGTGTAATTTTGTAAAAAATAGTAAATATTCTTAGAAAATTATGAATTTTGTTATTCTGGAATATTTTTGTGTTTAGTTTTTAGGAAAAATATTATTTTGATGAAAATATGTCTCATGATATATGGTCCTTAAGAAATTATGCAAAACCATACATATTTCGATTTATAAATAAATAACCTTAGGAGTATAGTTTTGAATCCAAAATTTTTGTATAGACTACTTAGATAATATAGAATAGTGCTATGAAGCCCGTTTTTAAAAATTAATTTTTGAAAATTTTAGATAATTTTTAGGCCTTAAAATGAGGCATAAAATGGGTAATTTATGGTTAATTAAGTAATTAAATAGTTAATTACTGATTTAGTGAATAATTATATGTTTTAGGATGTTGAAATCTGATGAAGTATGATACATGTAGCATTTAGGGTATTAGATATAATTATTAGGTTAATTATATAGTAAATGAGTAATAGGAAAAAATAGTAAATTTTAAGTTAATTTTATAAATTAGGGTAATTAGGTGTAAAATCTGATTTAGGATGAATTTAGACACTTTGAAATGATAATTGATGTTAGGAGATGGTAATTAGAGTGAAAGAAATATTAGATGTGTATTATATACATAATAAGTGATAATAAATAATATGTAATTATTGGAAATACAATAAATAAAAAATATTAGGATAAAAATTGATATTATATAAATAATAGGGATATATAATAAAACTGATAGAAAACTTAAATTTATGTAATTACATAAAAAACGTAAAAATATCTCACATCAGGAGTAAATTCGATACACTAATAAGGATTTAAGTGTACCGGGTGGAATAAAATACTAACTAAGGGTAGTGATAGTATTTAGGATATCTGGAAGTAATGTGATTAATTTCAAATTATGAGTTGAAAAGAATTTCTAGGGTTCGAGTATAAAACAGTACTTAGAAATTGAACTAGAATCTAATTTAGAAATCGATGCAAAAACTGAACTCGAACCTAACCCCAAACCTAGAATAATTGTAAAAGACTTAAGACCTAGATAATTAGGTATATTAAACCCTAAACAAAACATAACAATAAGCGTTATAGGATAAAACGAACATATAATAGTTATATGAAAAAAAAAAAAAAAAACTGAAACCACGTTTATGTTATAGGGATGACTAGCGATAGTTTGAGCAAGTCGGACCTCGAGTGAGTGAGCGAGGAGTCAAGGTAAGTTGCCATTAATACGATACTATATTTTGGAGGCTTGAGATTATGCTTAGTTGTACTTGTTAGATAGTCTGTTGTATGCATGTGCTTGATTATGAGTGCTGCTATGATTCTGTTTGTTGTTCTAGCTTGTATTGTGTGGTTTGTATGAAATGATTGATTACCCTAAATTGGACTTAATCAAATATACGACTTGCAATCATAATCGGACTTGCATGGTAACTCATAAGGGGAAACCTAGGATTCTCCGGCCAAATACCAACCTCTTCAAAAGGGATAGCATAGGATTGCAAAGGGTTCCTTCTTCATCCTTAGTCGAACTAAGTGACAAGTAAGGAGGTCGCGATAGGGGTGAAGTTAATGGTTCGAAGGTAGTAGTAGGAGGAGCAAGGTCTCCATTGCACAAGCCTGGGTTTGGTCGTAAACTGTTACATTAATGGCAACTCCTCAACCCGGATTAGAACGGGCGCAATTTCTTTAATCTCACAACAGGCCAGACAACGTCGTGCGATGGCATTTGCTTGCACATGCATTGCACCTAATAAGTTGATTGATAACCTTGTTGTGTTTATGGTATAGTTTTAAGTTCTCCATCTTAACTTACTAAGCTGTGGTTGCTCACATCCCTATAAACGTCGTACAAGTGCTGGCTAAGAAGCGGCATATAGCTACTCTGAAGCTAACAACTGCTGGATCTTGGGGAGTGAGGAAAAACATTTGAAGAACAAACATATATTTTTAAGGTCTAAGCTTTTACTTTAAAATTTCTCATTTTTTAATAATATAATAACTAAGAATTATATTATGGAGAAATATTATAAACTTTAATTATAATAACTGAATTATAGTATATATATATATTTCCTCACTTTCTTAGGTAAATGATTTATTTAAATTACAAACTATTTACTTCAAAGCGGGTTAGTCGTGGATGCCTTGTGTAAATCAGGTTTAAGATAGCGATTGTAAAGCCAACTTCTATCTTAGAATGGTTTACACGGCAAGCCTATTACGACTCTACTACTTCGGGGTGTGACAGTAGCTGGGGCATTAGTAATGCCAAATGGCATTATTAGGAATTCAAAAGCACCATACCTTATAACACAAGTGATTTTGAGTTCGTCTCCTTCTTCAATCCTCACTTGGTGATGTCCTAACTGTAGATCTAATTTGGAGAAGTATCTAGCTTCCCCCAACTTGTCGAATAAGTTCGATACCAATGGAATGGGATACTTATTCTTTATAATGACCTTGTTTAGGGCTCGATAATCAATACACATTCGAAGTGATTCATCTTATTTCTTTTGAAAGATTATAGGGGCTCTAAAAGGTGCCTTTTAAGGCCAAATGAAACCTACTTCTAGTAATTCCTTTAGTTGTTGCCTTAACTCTTCTAATTCTAGAGGTGACATTCTATACAGGACTGCAACAAGCAGCTTGGCTCCAAGTTTCAATTCTATCATATGGTCTACCTCTCTTCTTGGCAATAACTTCTTAGGCAAGGCAGCATTATATCCCTAAATTCTTCCAATATCTCCCCTACTTGAGGCAGAATGCTTTCCTGATCAATAGTCTCTTCCTTGACTTTTAAGACTGTTAAGTAAGTGACTTCATTCTTCTTGAGTCCCTTTTCCAATTGCATAGTCGATAGGAATTTGGTGGCTTGGCTTACCTTTCTTATGATAGGGACTACACATTATGAGTTGTGATCAAGTATACAAAAGATGGGATGCTCTTGTATCTATGATGGCATTAAGTTTCTTACCTACTACCAATTCTTCGGTATACATCAATCATTTTCTTCTTTCGTTAACTTGAGACTTCATAACACTGAGTAGTCAAATTAACCTTAATTGAGCCTCATCCCCTTCATCTAAACTCTCACTTGCTACCAGCGCCGCCAGTCTCTCTTTCTTCAGATACTCTTTAGTATAATGGAGACCATTGTAGAAATAACATTTCAATTCATGGGGTTTCCATCTCTCCCTTCATGAGTTCTACCTCGATCGTTATCTTTTTCCTCCGCCTTAGCTTTCCCAACTCCCACTCTTCTCTCTCTCAGCTCCCCTTTTCCATCTTCCCCCTGAGGTCTTAGGATCTATCTTCTAAAATTCCAGTAAGCCTTCAGCAACTGTTATAGCATTAAAGATGTCTTCCACTCCCCTTTGCTCTAATTCTAATTTGCCCTAGGGCTTTAAGCCATCTACAAACATTACCAAAGTATCTTCTTGGTTAAGGTTTGAGATCTCCAACATCGATTCTAAGAATTCCTTTACATATTGCTTCATGTTACCCTTATAGGTTAAGTGACACAATTTCACCTTTGCTTCCTTAGCAGTATTTTGAGGGGAGAATGTTACACCCCGAAGTCACAAAGTCGCAACAGTCCCGCCATGTAAACCATTCTATGATAGTAACTGGCCTCACAGTACCTACCATAGAGATAATCTACACAAGGCGTCGACGACTCCTCGCTTTGAAGTAAACAGTTCGATTAATGATTATACAACAATTATGATAATTATCACAAAGTTCTATAAAACATAGATAATTATAAATATGTCCACAGAGCTTCCCAGGAAGTTTTACATAATAACTACAGTTCACTAACTTACAGAATAACTAACAGTTTTCAACCTTTAACTACAAGGTCAATCTAGATACACATTTGCTAAATAACCTGATCCTCACACCCCTGGCTTCAAAAAGACTAACCTCTGGATAATTGTAGGGCGGCATAGTACTTGAAGAGATTACAAATCAGAACCTGCAAAAGGATCTATAAAGGTATGAGCAACTACAGCTCAGTAAGTTGAATTGGAGACTCATGAATGCATACAAGCACAAACAGGGTTATCAAACAATTATTTTCATGCAATGCAACAATCAAGTATCATCGCACAACGTAGTCCGGTCCGTTGTGAAATCAGAGAAATTTCACCCGCTCCAATCCGGGTTGAGGAGTTCCATGTTATGCAGCAGCTCACAACCAAACCCAGGCTTGTGCAATGGAGACCTCGCTCCTCCCGCGACTACCTTCGAACCATTGACTTCACCCCCGCCGCGACCTCCTCTCCTGTCACTTAGTTCGACTAAGGATGAAGAAGGGACCATTTTGCAATCCTACGCTATTCCTTTCGAAGGGGTCGGTATTTGGTTGGAGAGTCCTATGATCCCCTAACGGGTTGCAATGCATGACATTTTCGGTTATTAAGGTCGACTAAGATTAAATTCCGGTTAGGTGTTCAACAAGTTCATACCAATTCAATCAGTCACAAAATCATTCACAGTACAAATTTCAGCACGATTTCAGATACATCAAGCACATGCGCAAACTATTTACAATCACAATCATATACAAGCCTAAGTCTCCGAGTACTATAAAACTAGTACTCTATTACAATAAGCAATAACCTAACTTACCTGAATTTGCTCAATCGCTCGATCCTCTAATTGCGAGTTGATTTGTTTCTGGGTGTCCTATAATACAAATAGGTTCTTTTAGTACTTATATTTTATGGATTCTTATTCTAATTTATAATGTAACTCATTTTCCTCATGTATACCTACAGCGTATTAATAATTCGTTGTATTCGATTTCGGGGTTCGGCTCCTAAACTAGATTCTAGTTTTAATTCCTAAGTCGTAATTAGGCTCGAATCCCAATGTGACATTAATCACCTTATGCTCGGGTATTCAAATATCCTATTGGATCGTAATTTTGGTATTCTAAACTATTCGGTACACGCTAACCCTAATTGAGGTATCGGATTTATTCCCGATGTGTAAAAATCTTACATTTTAAGATATTTACTTAAAATTAAATATTATTTCAGATTTATTATTTTTCTGATTTCAATTATAATATTATCTAAATAACTTTATTTTTTTAGATTTATTAATTTACATTTTCACATATTCCTAATTTCTTATATTCTTTACCTAATTTCCCTAATTAACCATAATTAGTACCTAAAAGCTAGGATTAGGGTTCCACTGCAGAGATTAACTTCCTTAAACATCTAATTAAGATCCAAATTGGTAATTAACATCCTAATCACCTAATTAATCCTAAATCACCCAATTTTACCATCATTTTAGGGCTAAAAATTAACTTAAAATTTTCGAAAATTAATTTTAAAAAAATGGCTTCATAGCACTATTCTACATCATATGAGAATCCTACAGAAAAATTTTGAGCCTCAAACTACATCCCTAAGCCTATTTAATTTCCGGTTTAATTATGCTCGGTTTTGAACAATTTGTTAAGAACCCTATATTTCCAGACATAATTAAACTAAATCAATATTTTTCCCTAAATCTACATACAATAAAACCTCAGAATAACAAGTTTCATAATTTTCTGGGCAAAATAACTAATTTTACAAAATTATACAAAAATCGGGGTGAATAAATGACTAACCGGTTCAAAGCTTTCTGGCCGTCCAAACCCGGTCCAAGGCTGTTGGCTGGTCCAGACGCTGGTCCTAGTGTAGGGTAGTGGTGGTGGTTTGGTCCCAGGTAATAGTAAGTGGTGGTTTTAGTTCACCTTGCTAATCTGCACAATTTTCTTTTTTTTTTTTTTTTTTTTGGAATTTCTCTCGATTTTTCTTGTGTTTCGATTTTTTTTTCAGATCATAAACTATCCAAACGGCTTCTGAAAATTTTTTCCTTATTTATAGACAAATATAGTAATTAATGTGCATTAATTTGATGAGATTTTGCCCTATTTCCTTGATTTTTGGCTTTTTGTTTGTCAAATTCTTATTGATTAATTTTTTTCTTTTCAATCCACGACCTGATTTTGTTGCAGTTATCCTCTTCTGATTTTTTTATAATTATTTTGTATTTTTCTTTAATTATTTACTTAGTTTTTGGCCAATTTTAGTAATTACGCGTATTTTTATCTACACGTAAATACATGTAGGGTACACGTGAACATTCCTAAATATTATTTTGGTCATTCTAAAATTTTTAGTATACATATAATCTATCTCTACTAATTTATTAGTTATTATATTACACTTTTTGCCTTTTCGGTAATTAGCAGTTATTATGCTTAAAATTTGAAAATTTTATAGTCTCCTATTTTACTACTTATTTTCTTAAATTTAAGTTTACAAGGTCATTTTTACTGGTATTTTGCTAAATAGTTTATAATTTGGGTTTGATCGAATCCTTTAGCCGATCGCCCTAAACTTTGGGTTTTAAGCTCAAACCTATGGTTACTTATCTTGGCTTTAGGGCTTACAGAGAATTGACCCTTCAGCTCTTGTACAAAGTTATCCCATGTGTTGATATCAGCTACCCTCCTACATTACCATACCATAGTAGAGTCTTTCAGATACATGATAATAGTACGTACCTTTCCAACATCATCTAAGATTCTTATAGTGTTGAAGTATTGTTCCACTCCCTACAAGAAGTTGTCTACTTCTCAAGCGGACCACGTTTCATTAAAATGTTCTGGCTTAGGAACATCGACCCTCTAACCTGTTTGGACAGTCACTCCATTTGCAACAGCAATTCGATTAGCCGTCAATTGAGTCTTAAGATCTTTAATCTCCTAGTGCATAGTTACCACCACTACATGAATCTTAGCTTTATAAGCTTCTTCCTTAATTTCTAAAGTTATGACTTGAGTTTGAAGAGTTTCACTCTTCTCTTCAATAAGGTTTCCACACTACCTAAGCTCTTCTACTGCCTGATCCAGTGCTCCTTGCAATTCACCTCAGAGTTCTTCTTTTATCTCCTCAAGACTGCCTTGAGACTCATCAAATTATTCCTTAGCCTCAACAATGCTCAACTCTAGCATATCTATCCTATTAAGGAAGGAGTTCAGCAAGTCTTAGAACTTAGCCTTTTGCCTAGTAACACAGCGATCATCATGGTTAGCTAACTCATCAACTATTAAAGTATTGTTGTCTCTTCCAAATGACATTTTCTCCACAAGCAACCCCTTTCTCAGCTCTAATACCACTTATTACGAGCGAATTTTGTCACTCGATCCCATGCCGCACTTAGCGTTCCTAACCACACTAAGGAAGGCTAAGTCAACTTGTAACACACTCACAAAGTTTAGAAAGAGAAAGTAAAGAAAAAAATTCTAAAGGTATGTTGTATTCACTCAAATGATTGGTGTCTTACATATGAGTGAAACACTCCTATATATACGGAAAGTCTTTACAAATTAATGGTTAAGATCAATTCGATCTAACAATTACAATTGACTCCCAACTACTACATTCATCTATTTCACCTACTACTATATAAGATTTTTGACTTCTCTGGAACCTTTTGGAAATTTCTAGTGGACTTGGGCTTTAAGAACTTTTTTAGAATGGTTTATTTTACGAGGTTCGTAACATATATACACATAACACGTAAATATTAATAAAATTTTTATATACATAATAGTATGATACTTTTCAAAATATTTATCCCAGTGTAGCATTATATATCCCATGTCGAGCTCGATTTTCAATTTCTTTTAT
Source organism: Lumnitzera littorea (assembly GCA_024138015.1). Lineage (NCBI taxonomy): Eukaryota > Viridiplantae > Streptophyta > Magnoliopsida > Myrtales > Combretaceae > Lumnitzera > Lumnitzera littorea. The sequence continues at coordinate 95,276,465 of JAMXBB010000011.1, forward strand.
TTAAAATTAACTTCCATATTTCTGATTAATACTAAACCCTCACCCATTTAATATTAATCCTCGACTAAAGAAATTAGGAAATTTCGGTTTTTTATTAAAAATTATTTTTGGAGTCGCCACCCTACCGAAATCGGGAAAAAAAAAAACCGTAACCAATTAGGTGGATTGATTACAATTTGGCTACCAATCTTTGATTTCAATTTGAATGAAAAACCAGAGGGTTCCGAGTTCAGGAGCTGACCTATTAAACCCTAACGGGTACCACTATCTATTTACCGAAATTAGGATTATTCTTCTAATTATGATATTTTAAAAAAATAAAATCAAAAGAAAAAGAACCTAAGTTTTTACATATTTTATCGTCGCCCCGAAGGTGTCTACGTACCCGCTAGCCGGGATCAGACAATTGTAGTTCTTTAAAAAAAATCTTTAGTGTGTTGATTGATTTTAATTTTAAAAAAACTGCTCGAGTTTACGTTTTTAATTTATTCAATTTATTTAAAAAAAAATCTAAAGGGCCCTAACTCGTAAGTGATAAAAAAAAAAAAACCTCCAAGATATTATAATCTTCTTATAAAAGCTTTGTTTTGTTAATTTTTATTTTTTCAAAGAAAATTTTCTATATGAGGATTTTTGTGAAAAGAAGCTAATCTTAAGCTAATATATATATAGATCCATACTTATACTTCTACTATTAATAACTATTGATAAAATAAATTAGTAAAATCGTATAGCATGCAACCAAAAAAACTCTTAAAACTAATATATTCATACATTATATTAAATAACCAGGGGATTATTAATATAATAATAAAAAAAATAAAAATAAAAATAAAAAGAATAGAGCAACCGAATCAAATTTGGCTCTTACGTAGCAGTATGGAAATTATGTGCCCGTGATGGAGTCTGCCGGAGTTGCGCGCAAACAGTGCAATGCAGAGGGCTTAGAAGTCATACGGAGGGTACTCGGTTCGTCGACGGTATATGGCGTGCGGCCGTGGATCAGCGAGACAAAGATGAAACTAGTCGTGTCTTCGCCAGGCGACATGTTGTTCGTCGAGTCCAGGACATGGATGGAGCTTACTGTTGATGTACTTGCTGATTGAAGTAGCGTCAGAGCGATTGAGAATTGTCTAGGGGTGTGGTTGTGGTCGGTGTTAATGTAGTGCGGTAGTGGGAATTATCGGCTTGCGGCTGGAATTTGTTCGGACTGTGTTTACCGGTTTGGTATAGATTGTAGATTTGTGGGGATGGTGGACTGGTTTGTAGGCGTGTGTTGATCAATGAAGTCGGTGGAGTGCAGTGCCGCAATGGATCAAGGAACGTACTGGTGCGTATTTAACAAGTGGGCTTATCGTTGGGGTTGTCCATCATGCGTAAGGCGTGCTTGAGCGCTGCGGTGGGTTGCGCGAGATGCTGAAGGTCAGTTGTTAGCAATAAAAAAAATCCAGTAGTGTTGACACCTTGCACCAAATGTGTTCTTTTACGGTCAGCAAAATCCTTGTGTTCCACAACATCAGTCGTAGTGTCGAGAGTGACATCGTGCATACATATAAGGACCCTATCCTTAGAAGATAAGATATCTGTTTCAATAAAGTCTGTACCCTCTTCAATTGCTCTCATGTAAGCCACGGTGGTTTCCTCAGGGTATTCTCCATTGGAACCTCTATGTGCAAGGTTATATGGACGAGAGGTCTGTAGGGGTTGTTTTACATGATTGCTTGTTTTGCTGGGGAGTTGATAAAGCGGCCGGGCAATGGCTCCACCAAACAAACACAGAAAACAGAAGATAATATAGCAGTGATAAGAACCCTTCCCAACTAAGCTTCTTTTCTCTGTATCTCCCCCAAGGAGCGAGATAGAACGTGTGTGTTATGTGAAAATCTGCTTTTGTTTTTATTTTTTATTTTATTTTTTTTAAATAAAAACATAGGTACCTGCTGAAACTCGAACTCAAGACCTCAAATTAAATCCAACCCAAATACTTCGATACTTATTCGTTAGGCCGTTGGCCTGCGCTTTAATATTTAGTATAATTAAATTATATTTAAACTATCCGATTCCCTAAAAATTTTTTTAACTAAACTAAAGCTAAAACTAACACTAAAACTAATTATTTTTAATATAAGTTATTTCCTAAAAATCTAGAAAACTATTTATAATAATTTTTTTCTTTTCTTATTTTTTTTATATTTTCATCATTTGTTAATTTTTATTATCTTTTCATCTTTTATAAATTTTTCTTTCTTTCTTTTTTTTTCTTATTTTTATTTTTAAATTAAAACCTTTTTTTATAAAAATAAAAATTAAGACTATATAAAGACAAAAATTAGATAACTACATCCCATAAGATTTAATACCTCGTATTACTAACTTGATCTATTTGATTTTGGTAAAAGTGGCCTGGAATCAACACCCATTAATATTTCCCAAAAAAGAGAACACAAATAAATTAAAAGACAACTGGCAGCCACGGGTTAATGGCCTCAACTCTCACCTATAAATAACGCCACTCTGTCTCCACCTATGCAATCTAACGGCCTTCACTCCAAATCACTACAAAACCAAGTATCTCTCGCTTTCTCTCTCTAGAATCCTCTGCACTCTCTCTCTCATCCTCCTCCATTTCCTCCTCTCTTTTCTTCCATTGTATGGCAGTGAGATTGCTAGCGAATGAGGTTTCCGACCTGTGCCTTGGAAAGCCAGCCATAAAGTACCTCTCCACCGTGTCCGCCACCGTCGGCGACGCCATCTTCGTCCTCAAGAGAACCGGGGAGCCTTATGTCAGTGTATGGACCTGCGATCACGGAGAATCGATTGTTGATCTGAATCAATGTGAGTGTATAGGAAAAGTTTGCATGTCCGATGTAATCTGCTTTCTTGCTAAGGAAGAGAACGTGTCGTCTCCGGTGACGGCTCTCGAGTCTCCAGTTCGCGCGGTGATCGCGAAAGGTCCTCCTGCTGTTAGGCATCTAGAACCGAATGCAAGGTACGTAAGAAACTCGATATGATTAGAATCTTGATCGTAATAATAACATAGTAATTGGCACAATACTATACGATTAATCGGAACGATACATGCAAGTTATTTGGAACCGAATGCAAAATAATTTAATATGACGATATGATAAACCTGGATATGCCGTTGATTGAATTTTCTATACTCCGCATGAATCTGACACGAAATAAAAATTCAGAACTACATCGGTCAAGGTAAATTGTCATCTCATTGTATGATCGACGAATGAGTCTATCTATGAATTTGTTTCGATTAGTTACGAATGCTTTCGACGTGTTTAATACGAATTCCCCAACTCTTTTTTTTTTTTTTTTTTTTTTTTTTTTTTTTTTTTTTTTTTTTTTTTGCGTTTGACGTGTATCTGGAATTTTATATGATATATGCAATTGCTTTTTCTCTAATTATACGTTATATTTATTTATGTCACGAGAGAGCCGTGAAAGTTCCAAAGAGACAAACTAGTCAAAGTGGAACTGGTAAAAGAACCTCTATATAATATATTTATTAATTCGACTTAATACACGGGAAATTTTCCTGATCGATGATCGTGCCACCAGCTAATTAGGGTCTCAACAGGTTACGATGTCGTTTGAATTGTTTGATCTACGCGGTTAAGTAATTATTAAGCTTATTAGATTTAGTTACCAAGAAGAATTCATGCTCAGGGATAAATAAGTCAAACCAACTTATAAGTTATTTGAGTTTGGTTCTACATTTATTCACAATACACTTTGGTAGCGGTTGAATTTGAGTTGGAGTTGCTCAAATAGTTTATTGAGTTGAATTTAAGTTTGACTTGATTAGGTCATGAGGCTTATCAAAATTGAGCTAAATTTAACTATTAATGGTATTTAAATCAAGTTTGAATACTAATGGTATTTTAATTAGAAGTGTATATATGTATGAATATATTTTCCGTAGATGAATCAAAGATTGAGCTTGGAGTTCCATGCTTGGTCTAGCTTGAGATTTAAGTTTTGAGTTGAGCTCAAATTTTCCTTTGTTAGCAAGTGCTCGGAATTGATTAAGCTTCCTTTAGGAAATCGAAACCTACTATTTTCGAATGTATTGATCATGCATGGGAACAATCTGTTGTGATGTTATAATCTAGTAGCATCTGAATACTCTTATTTGCTAATTTCAGCTTATTGGAAGCAATCGAACTCATTCAAGAAGGAGCACAAAATCTGGTAGTACCAATCCAAACCCGTTCCAAATCCAATTTTAGAGAAACCCTCCTCCAGAAACAAGCCTGCTGTAGCTTCACCCTCCACGACAACCGCGAATACTGCTGGCTTACACAGGAAGACATTATCCGTTACCTCCTCAACTCGATCGCCTTGTTCTGCCCCACCCCGGTTAGCCCCATCAATTCACTTGGCATCGTCGACACCAAATCCATCTTCACTGTCCATTACGATGATCCTGCTGCCGTGGCTTTGCCATTCATCTCCGAATCAATCATAACTCAAACTGCTATCGCCATTGTGGATGATAAGGGCATGTTGCTTGGAGAGATCTCTCCATCTGCGCTTAATTCTTGCGACATATCTGCTTCTGCTGCTATCTTAACACTCTCTGCTTGTGACCTAATGGCACATATTGATTGTGGTAGCCTGCCCGAGGATTTGATTAGGTTGGTCAAGGAAAGACTAGAGGAGAATAAGCTAGGATCACTTGCTGAGCTTTTGGACGAAGATTCAGTGATGTCTTCAGCATCCTCTGTTTCATCATATTCTTGTTCGTCTGACGAAGAATTCGGTTCGGGTTCCAGTTTGGGGAGTAGTAGCAGCCAGCGGCTAAGAAGTTACTCAGGAAGGATGACGAGGAGGTCCGAGGCGATTATGTGCCATCCATGGAGCTCACTTGTTGCTGTGATGGTTCAAGCGCTTGCACACCGAGTAAACTACGTTTGGGTTGTGGAAGAAGATGGAAGTTTAGCTGGAATCGTGACGTTTGCAAGCATGTTGAAAGTTTTCCACGAACGCTTGAAGGCCATGAGCTAACATTGGCCAAGAAGAATCTCAAGTTTGTGGGATTCGGTTTTTGCACATTTTTCATTTACAATAACAAATACGATTGCTCGCCTTTTTAATTTATGGTCCTGCGGGAACTATTTATTAAATTTTGACACTTCTATTAAAAAAAGGTACCTCTCAATTGGGAGAGAAAAAAGAAAAGATTTCTATCGCTTTGCAATATTGCCGCTGTATATATTTGTTTTTATCGATATAATATGGTCCTTTCACTTTTCGTACTCGCCTTTTTTTTTTTTTTTTTTCCAGTTGTATCATCGAACTTTCATGCCTTTTCATTTTACATAATCGTATTATTATATGTTCTTTTAGCTTTCTCTTGAGGTGCTTGCTAACTTATTGCCGCAATGTGGAAATGAGGTTTGTGAGGATTTTTGTTTTTGTTATGTCTCGTGTTTTGAGTCTTTTGAACCGTATTGGAGTCGAAAGTGTTATAAACTCTCGCGTTTTGTAGTGATTAATATTTAACTGTATTCTTTTTAACTATATATATATATATATATATATAAGCACATAAAGTGAAAAGGTGTAAAAATTTTAGATGGTTTTTCTATGATTAGTAGAAAAAGGGACTAATGTCATATTTTATTGAAGAAATCGCTCTGATCGGAATTTTTATGTATTTTGCTTTATTTTTATTATTAACATTTTTATACTTAGTGGCTTGGATTAGAGTTTTTCAAACATATTATCAGCCGCATTTAAGAAATATCTGAACATTTATCAATATATACTTCTTATCAATCTTATAAATCGTGATGAACACCAGTTTATGAAGAAATGCATAATATTAGTTTCTAGTTAATCTTTAAATATTTTAGATATAGTATTCAATATTCATACCAATTCTTTTATTTTTTTTCTCTTCAATGTAATCTTGGTTCGATTTTAGAATAGATGTGTAATATTAATTCCTCAATCATCCATATTCATGTATTTTTGGGTCACGTACAAAACAATAATAATACCGTATGTTTTATAATCAATGAGCCGTTTTGTGGTTGGAGTATGTTGTGCTTATGGTTGATTAATTGTGTGTGTTGGCGTCATGCTTAAGTTGATCTGTTTTGTGGCTGTGATCAAGTAGCAGAACTGTGTGAAGCGAAAGCGTGAATAATTCATGAACGAATGGTGCTGGTTGAATGAGGTGGAAAGAAAGATAAGTGACGTGGAGCAGTAATTGCAGGAGCTGATCGCATTTATGAGGGTTGTACTAACGCATTTGACTAAGCGGCGTAGGGCATGTGATGCAATAAGATCACAATGGAGCGAACCAGTGGTTGATGTTGATGACATGAACAATATGGTGATAATAATAATTTTGATATAAGGAGAGGAGTTAAACGTGGTTTTCAGAGCACGGAATTGGATATTATCAGATTAAAGATCCCTCCCCCTAGGAAAATAGTTCACCTACAGAATTTCAAGAATAAGTTTCAACATTGGAGATATTTGGGTCCTATTATTATAACATGTGTGCCAATATTAGGCTTGCATATTTACAATTTATTAATTATATTGAGTTATACTGTTGTCATATCTAGTTTAACCTCATTAATCTAACTCGGTTTTACTTAATTTGGTCTTGAAATCGATTTAAGTCACTCTTTTAATCCTTCTTAACGAAGGACTAAAAAGACCTAGTTAACCTAGCGGATCTAACTCGATTCTTATAGGATCCAATTGAATTTTTCAAATAAAAGATATGTGCCCTTATGTACATAGAGATGGGGAGGAAGAAATTATTGTAGGTAGATTGATAAAAAGACTAATGAGAGAACGTTTGTACCACAGTATTACAAGTAAGAGATGCTTTTCCAGCTTAAAACTTTGAGGCCATAAAGAATGAGTGTTGAAAACTATGTCAAGGAGTTTGAGAGACTATATGACAAGTTTAATGCCAGGTTAATCAGCAATAAGAACATATTGTTGTCAAATTTATTTGTGAGTTAAAATTTGAGATTTCTAATGCAGTAGAATTACAATTATACAACACTCTAAAGGATTTGATTAAGCGATAGCAAACAAACCATGTGATGTAGCAACTAGTTACCACCTCATAAACAGTAGGGTATCATTATTTCTAACAAGATTTTGGTTTTAACAAAATGCAAATGATAAGCGTATTATAGAGAGAAATGTAGATTGTAGAGAAAGGAGATAATAGTTGGGGGCACAACTTTAGTAATGACTGATAATAGGGATACAAAGCAAAGGTAACTAAAAAGGAGTAGTGAGATAGAACAAGTTAAATGATTAGGTTATGATTATTTAGCATCCTAGTACCTAAACATAAGAGTGATCTTTGCAAGAGAGATTATGGCTAGCAAAAAGTTGGCAAGTAAACAAGAGGAGTATTCAAATGTAATTGAGGACATATGTAATGCCCCAAAACCAAGGGAGCTATAGCTCACCATACGTCACCCGCAAAGGTTCTCATATAAACAACTCCTTAATTATTAATAAAAGAGCAGTATAAATACCCACTCATCTCTAACTACATAAACGTTTGAAGTTAAAATAACTATAGCATCTTAACTAAGAAATCCCATAGCTCTAACATGTAACATTAAATACATAATCAACAGGAACCATAGGCAACTCTACCCCACAAATCAATAAGTAATATAAATAACACATTACATGTAGCGATAAAACCATATCCTAACTCAATTCCATGCTTATCGTCTATTTTATGCGCAACTCAATCCATCATCAATTAAATAAGAATTCCTACAGCTTTAACATGTAACATTAAATACATAATCAACAGGAACCACAAGCAACTCCACCCTACAAATCAATAAGTAATATAAATAACACATTACATGTAGCCATAAAACCATATCCTAGCTCCAGTCCATGCTTATTGTTTATTCTACACATGACTCGATCCATCATCAATGTAGCTATAAGCCCCGCAATCTAATGTTCGGGTTTAAATTGTAAAATTTAGAATAATTGAATAAATTATCCAATCAAATCTAAATTTTACAACAAAGTTAGGAATATTAGTAAAAGTGATCTTGTGAGTTTGGATTTAGGAAAATAAATAATTAATTATTATAATATTAAATTATATATAAATTTTCCATAAATTATATATATCGAAAATACATTAAATGAGTTCCAATAACTAATGAATCGGTAGAGATAAACCATATACATACTAAAAATCATAAAATAACATAAATAATATTTAAAAGTATTTATTTGTACTATATATGTAAACCTCATGAAATTTTGATAACCCAAAAGCAAAATCGAATGAAGGAGTCCTTAGATAGTCCCTAGAACTACCTCAAACATAATAATAATACCTAAGTAAAGGAATCAAATCCTAAGTGTTCAATCAAAACCCTAATTGAAGTAAGCCCTAAAAACTTAACTAAACAAGCAAGAACTTTAATACTTAAAAACCCTAGAACGTTAGTGAAACCCTAAAATGACCATCTAATCCTAATTAAGTGATCAAATAACTTATTTTCACCAAAATACTAATAGCAAGGTTGAATCGATCAATATAAGTGATCAATAGTACTAAGCAATTCGAACCCTAACTTTCGAGCTCGTATACAGATCAAATTATCATAAACAAGCACTAAACCCTGAGAGAACCCTAAGTACACATGTAGGGCATTTAGAATAACTAAATTATAGTGTCAAAGTCCAACCAAACCGTAAAAACATCTTAATTGTACCTAATTAATCATGCCTAGTCACGTCTAATCACAACTAGTTACCCTAATCAAATCTTAATCCTTAACCAAACCCATTACATCTTGATTAGCTACAAGTCAAACATAATTAATGACCAAAAGACAAACTTTTATCCCTTCTTAAAATATCTTGTACTCTTAAGAAACAAAATCATACCTAAATTAGCAAAAGGCACATGAAGTACATGGTCCCCACTTGGTACTTATCTTTATTTTCCCAAATTACTCACCACTTATCCCCCCATCTCTCCTCACTTCCACTACCTGTTATCCCTTTCCCCCTCCCTTATTTTTCAATTTCTCAAACCCTAAAACACATCTAAAAACTCCCTCAAACTTTTTCTCAAAGATCAAGCCCAAACTCTTTCTTCTTCCTCTTATCGGCCACCACCGACCACCCTAATGCCAACCCCTATAACTTCACCACCACTACTCCAAATCACTCCAAACTAAGTCCAGGCCTCATACACACATTCTCCTTGTTTTTCGACACACTCACACCCCCTTACACATACCAAGGCTCACGGCACACAACTACAAAGGGAGGCCTTACGTACTTTTCTTCGGTAAGAACTTAGGTTAGGTTTTTCCTTAGATTTCTTGCAAAATAATGATAGATACTAATATTTTTTTTCTTAAAACTTATTTTACAACAACTCCATAGAAGTTCTAAGGTATTTTAAGAAGGTTCCTAAAGGTAAGTATAAGAAAAACCACCTTTAGTAGAAGTTATAACACAAATAGGCTAAGTTATATAAAGTAATGTAATTATTAGTATAAATTCTTCAAATAGGTTGATAAGACTCTTGTTTTCCATACATGCCACCCCATATTTGTCCCCTCATCACACTTCCATACACTTTTATGAAATGATTATGATTTTAGATTAGTAGAAACATAGGTTACATAAGTTAAAATATCATAAAAATCAAGTGTTGCATGAAAATGGAGGTTTTAACCCTAAAAGCAACTCATGGCTACCACTTTCTTTGACCCACCAAATCTAGAAATTTTTGTTTAATAGCTTAATGACATGTTTATTTTGTGTTAAGTATGGTTTAAGACTTAATTAATCAAGTTAAATAGGCTAAAGTTTGGTTAAGGCCCTTAACTAGCTTAGTTAGTGATTATAGGCTTAAGAATGATATTAATAACCTAAAGAACCATAATGGACAGATCTATAACCATATTAAAAATGGGCTAAACTTAAGTCTAATATTGGGCTTAAGTCCAAAAAGACAAGTGAGCTTAAGCTCAAGATCTTAAATAGTGAACTAGCTACAAAAAAGTACAAAAAAACCAATTTAAGAGCCAATGTAACTAGATGACTAGATCTAAACCCTAGGATAAAAGGTTTGGGAAGAGTTATTCAAGAGGCCCACAAAACCCAAAGGCCCATCCAAGAAAACCCCCATAGGCCCTTTGGTGCATTAAAGCCCTAAACTTAGTAAAAAGGTTCATTTGGACTTATAATAACATTATCAAGGCTCACTTTAAAATTTTAAAGTATTAGGCAAAAAAAAGCACCTGTTTAAAATACTTAAAAGAAGCCCAAAATTATTAAACATAAAGCTCAAAGTCAAAAACCAAATCCAAGGCCCAAAACTAAGCCCAAATCCTAAAATGACCCAACTCACTATTTGGGCCCACAACCTTGTAAGACCCTAATCGAAAACTTACTGATTTAGAAACTTAAAAATAACTTCACCAAATGAAAGAACATTCAAAAATGATAAAACGATTATAAGATCACCGAAAACATAGTTAAAACGAAGAAGATAAGCCTAAATTACAAAAACAATAAACTCCAGGATAATGAGTGGTAAGCCTAGTTAATTTGTACAAATAGAATACTCATAAAACTTAATTATCTTCTTTAGGAGACAAGGAGTTTAACTTGAACACCGTAAAAGATTATTGGGACTACTGAGCATCATGGCTGAGTGAGTACACCGCCCCCTACTTTACTTATTTGTGCTTATAGTTAATAGAATATTTAATTATATCTAATAACTGAAATTGTTACATGTTAAGGCAAATGAGAAATTGTGTGTGTTTGCTATGATTGACCTTATTTGTAAAATTATCTTAAGTTGATATGAATATTATATGCTTGCTGCATTAAAGCTTAAGGTCTTGGAGTGTCCGTATATTATGATTAGTCACCCATGAACCAGACTAATGAATATTTGACCCCTAATTAAGCCAGACATGTATCGTATCTTATAACATGATGATATAGGCATCGACATCACGCAGTAGAATAGGAGATCATGCTTAGAGGATTTATATTGTATTTTGTGTGTTAAAAGTTGTTATCGTACGACATACTTTGTGTGACATGTTCTTACCTCGACATTTGGGAACTACTTGGCTCCGGAGAGTGCCACCTTCTACTTGAGGCTATACCGTGTCTACTATTAAAGGTGATATTGATGACAAGAGACTTCAAATTAGATGTGGATACTTGGATCCTAACATATTGAAGTACTTCATAACCCGGGCAACGGTAAGCATCAAAATCGTGTTGTATATAGTTACCAATGGACTATATATACTGTTGCATTGCATATGTTTAACCATGCGTTCATATGCTTATTAAATAACTTGCTTGATATTACTTATTGTAGAATAGGTAGGTTACTCACTAAGCAGTTAAGCTTACTTCCCTATAGTTTATTATTGCAGCAGGACTTGTCGTTGGAGCCAGGCCGAGGGATGCTCAAAGTTAGTAGCACCGGTTGGAATTGGGATGTGAAGAAATTGAGAGCTCGAGCGAACCATTCGTTTATATATATATATAAACTCTCTTTAATTTCCAATTATTAAGTATCTTTAGTTTGTTGAGTAGCATAGACTACTTACGGTGATTTATCCTAGTACTATATGACTAATTTAGGGGAAACATGATATTTTCGCTTATCTATGTTTTGTTAGTAATCATTTAGATGGCTCAACTTTAATTTATATGTTTTGTTATTACTTAATGCTAGTTACTAGAAGAAAGTTGTAGTTGTAAATGCCTTGTGTAAAACGCCAAAGGCCCCTAATCAAGGATGGTGCTTGATTTCGGATCTTCACGTATTACATTGCGATACTGCTACAAGTCGACCCCCCTCCAGATTGTGATAGTATATATATTTTTATGTAAGTAAAAATACGCGAAATTACTTAAACTACCCGAAATATACTAAAATAATGCTAAATAATTTAAAAAATTCATAAATAATTAAATAAAATTAAGAAAAATATGGCAATTTGAAATTGAAGAAGAAAGAGTAAACTAATAAACTTAAACCAAATAGAAAGTGGAAAAGTAAGAGATAAGGGACACATGGAAAAGAAAAATCATAAACCTAACTATAAATTTGGCAAACCATTTCCAAAACCTCATTTGGTCAGTTTAGCATCAAAAAAAAAAAAAATTAAGGAGAGGAGAGAAAAGAGGAAAAACCAATTTTAGCAAAATTAGACAAAATGGAATATATTTAGAGCTTATAAAAGGAACTTACATCCAACAACCACTTGAAGAGGAACAGCCACCACCAACAGATAGTGAACCCCACGTCTAGAGCTATATACAATAGTGGAGCCACTACTAGTAACTGGAAGCTTGTCGATTGTTAAGTTCCAATTTTCCTTCCAAATTTATTTGATTTAGTAAAAATATCAAATATGCATAGAAAATTATGAAATTTGGTTTCCCTAAGTATTTTTGCTTGTAGAATCAAAATATCAAACCATTTTTTAAAAAATTAGAAGTGCTTATATAAGTTCCTTAAGAATAGGCTTGATTCTAATGAATTTTGCATGAATTTTCAAAAATATTAAACAATATTATTTTGAGCTAATTTTTTGTGTACATATTATTTATAGGATATATTTAATTTACATGAAAATAATTTTTTATAAACTATACATTCAATATTTATTAAAATTATTTTATTAAATCTATCATGTTTTTCATATAAAAGAAATAATAGGTTTTTAATTAAATTCCTCAATGAATCTGATTTGTAATGACTTTTAAAGCTTAGTTATGATTTTGTAAATATTCAATTTGAATCTTGTAATTTTGTTTAGTCATTTACCTAATTTAAGCTAATTTTTAGCAAAATCAGACCTAAAATCAATATATCGAAAAATAATATATATATAACTATCTTAGTACTTTTCAAGATCATAATATAAAAACTATAATTTACTGATTATAATATATTTTCTATAGCTTTATTAGAGTTTGAGGCATTAGTTATATCTATTATGCATAATATGTAATAAATATGTAGGTAAATGGTATATTTTAAGTTAATTTTGTAATTTAGTGTTAATTAGATATAATTTGTGATTTAGGATGCGATTAGACATTTTATATGTTATTGGAGAATGAAGGATAATATATGTAATGTTAGAAGTGTTAAATAAGTGACTTAAGGGTGAATTATATAATAATACATAATATGTAAATATAGGACATTAATGAGTAAAAAATATCATATCAAAGTGATAATATTATAATAATACTAATATAAAATAAATTTGATATTAAATATAAATTTATATAATTATATTAAAAATGTAAATTTTTTTCACATTGAGAGTAAATTCGGTAATTAAATAAGAACTAGAATGTACCGCGCAAATTAAAATACCAATTAAAGACCAAATATGATATTTAGGATACTCGATTATAATATGAATAATTTCATATTATGATTCAAAATAAGTTTTTAGGGTTCCTATATAACCAGTAATTAGAAATTGACTTAAAACTTAATTTAAAAACCTACTCCAAAACTAAATCATAACCTAGCCTAAATTAGGAATAATTATAAAAGACTTAAAAACCTGAATAATTAAATACACTAAAACCATAAACTAAAAATAATAATAAGCATTATAGGATAAGATCAATCTATGGCAGTTATGTGAAAACTGAAACAACGTTTATATTATAAGGATTATCAACAATGACCTATGCGAGTCACACCTTGAGTGAGCAAGCGAGGAGTCCAGGTAAATTGAGATTAATACGTTACTGTATTTCGGAGTACTAATTTGTAGCATTCAAAGGTTTGAGATTATACTTAAATGTAATTGTTAAATAGTTAACTGTACGTATGCTTGTATGTGCTTGTTTTTTAGTTGGATGATGTAATTCTAATTTACTGCTTTAGCTTGTATTTGTATAATTTGTTTAAAATAATTGAACACCTTAAACTGGATTTAATTAAATATATGACTTAAAATTCTAAATCAGACTTGTATCGTAACCCACTAGGAAAAACTTAGGGTTCTCTGGCTAAATATCGACCCCTTTGAAAGGAATAGCGCTAGATAGTATAATTAGTCTCTTTTTCATCCTTAATCAAATTAAGTAACAAGTAAAGAGGTTGTGGCAAAGGTGAAGTCAATGGTTTGAAAGTAGTTTCAAAAGGAGTGGTGTCTCCATTGCACAAGCTTAAATTTGATTGTAAACTATTGCATTAATGGAAACTCCTCAACCCGAATTAGAGTGGGTGTAATTTCTCTAATCTCATGATGGGTCGGACAATGTCGTGTAATGGCATTTGCTTATACATGTATTACATCTAACCAATTTAGTTGAAAGCCATTGTTATGTTTAAGATATAGTTTTAAGTCTTTATCTCAACTTACTAAGCTGTTGATTGCTCATATCCTTATAGACGTTATTACAGGTGCTAGTTAAGAAACAGCCTATATTTACCTTGAAGTTAGCAACCGCTAGATCTTAGGGAGTGAGAAAATACATCTGAAGAACAAATATATTTTTAAGCTCTTAGCTCTTATTTTAGAATCTTCCATTTTCGAATAATGTATTACTTAAGAAATATAATACAATGAAACTCTGCAAACATGATTTGTAATATTTGAATCCTAATGTATATATATTTTTATATTTTCTTAGGTAAATAATTTATTTAATTTATGAACCGTTTACTTTAAAGTAGGTTAGTTGTGAACACTTTGTGTAAATCAGATCTCAAACAACGACTATATGGTCAACTTCTACCTTAGAATAATTTACGCGGTGAGATTGTTACAACTCTGCCACTTTGAAGCGTAATAGTAACAATCTTCATCCCTTTCATAATAACAATAATCATAGTTGGCGTCATCATAAATCTCAATAATATCACCATAACTTGAACCTGTAACTTAAAAACACAAATCCCTAAAGGGTGAGCTATGTTAGTATAAAATATAAAAGCAAATGCGCATGAACATCTAAGAAACTACTCCTATGCATAATAAGTGCCAAAATGCAACACACATTGGTTTATTATCTTTCCTTTAAATTCGACAAGCAACACAATCATGGCGTTCCAAGACCTAGGGTAAAGCATGACCTTGAACATAAGCAATATATAGTACACATAGTATTGGAATAAGTCCTCCTTAACACCCAAGTAATGGATCACCATCCTAAATCTATCCGAGTTCTTTTAGTGTAGGACTCCACTTAGGACAACATCATGCAAAGATCGTCGAGTGTCTTACCAGCATCACTAAACCCTAACAATGGGTAATCAAAGCCAAGCATAAATAGCCCACTTTATTAAAATCCGAGTTTATTTTAATTCCGGTACATTAATTATCCTAGTACACACAATAAAGCAAACTTATAACCCATACCTTAAAGGGATAACTCACTAAAACTCATCTTAAACTCTCCACAACTTGTTAAAGGACACACACAATAATACAACATTCGAAGCTCATAAGTAACTCTCCTAAATGCTTACTTTAATTTTGCTATTTGCTCTACCAACCACAAGAAACTTAAAAGAGGAGTTTTAAGACAGTGTTTGATCTTTGGAAAACATGTTTAAAATTAAGTTATGATATTTAAGATGCTTAAAAGTAGGTTTGGGGCATAAAATACACTTTAGAAATTAGGTTTGAATGCAAGGAAATTAAGTTAAGAAAAAGGACTGAAAGAAGAAAAAGAAAGAGAAAAAAAATTCCACCAGCCTACTTAGTAGGACTAGCCAAATAGTTCTTACTTGCATTCTATGGTTAGGCTAATCAGCCTCACGATTTTATTGGAACCAGCCAACTAGTTTGCAAAATCTGTTTCATGAAACCTTGGAAAACTTTCACTCTTTTAAGCACTACATCAAACTTCAATCCGCTAACTTAACCTAACTTTTCATCATCACAACCCCTTTTTTTTAAGTCCAACAACATCAATAATTAACACAATATACTGCCATTCGAAAATTCCCAACTCAACCTTAATAAACAACTTAACACCCAAACTTTAAAAGAAATAAGGGATTAGATGCCAAACTTACTTGGATTTTGATGGCAACCCATACTCCTACACACATAACTTAAGTTACAACTACAAAACATATAAACTATCCATATACTCATCAAGAACTCACATCAAACAAGCACTAGTCTTTCTTAAATTTGTAAGTCACCCAACTTGATGACCAAACTCTGATTTTCCCTTGATTTCTCCTTCTCAATCATGTAGAAACAAATTGTTTCTTGCTTTTTAATGGTAAGAAGGTGAAGAAACTACCCAGCAAATAGAAAATATGTGAGAGACAAAAAGTAAAGGAAGAAAGAGGATGGGTGGGAAATGTATTTTGTATTAGTAAGCAAATAAGAGGTTTAGACAATATGAAGGACAAAAATGCCCTTTCCTACTAAAGCAATAACAAATATGTCATGGTTTTAGATAAAAAGAAGGTCATATACATGTTTTTATTTTTGAAATTTTGGGGCATTTCAAGATAGCTAAAGGTAAAGGCAACGATGAAATGAAAGATGCAGTTGGGTATGAGAAAGGTTCATTCACTTTCATAATCTTAACAACTCTTAGTGCTCAAGTTGTACCATAGAATGAGAAGCTAAACAATTGATTTCATATTTGGTGCTTGGTGAAGGAACCTAAAGCTGAAATTGAAACTAATTACAATACAAACAGAAACGCTTCCCATGGATTAGAGCAATCTGATCATCTTTTTAGGATTTCATCAATGATCAATCTTGAGGATAGGGGATAAAGTACAACATCAATGTGTAACCAATCTCTTCATGGGTGATCGTACTCCATACTTCATTTATTATGTTTCCATCAACCACCTCATTGTACAAGGGCTCCATTAGCCAGTTGTTCTCACAGTTATTGAGATAACAACCCATGAAAATTGTTCTATCACCACCAGTTTATTGATTATCTTATTAAAGTTCCTAAGACTCTTACTCACACGATGTCATTGTGCTAGAATATACAACCGCTACCTTTGCTCGGGGAAGAGCAACCCTTTCAATTGCTCAGCACAATTACCACTCACTATCCTTAGGGAAGTTCAAGAGAGAACCTGCATACTTGTCAATAATTCAAGGAGCTAAAGAAAGTTCAAAACTTATTGATGTTTTCAATTATTTTTTGTTTTCAAAGAGAATTCTTCAAATTCAAGATCAAATAAGAAGAGGTTTTGAAAAATGGTGGAGAAGAAAGAGAAAAGGACTAAGGTTTTGACTATTTATAAGAGGAACATCTCGAAACAAACGAGTGGTTATAGGGAAGGATGTAACCTCCTCTCATTCCGATCTCACCACATGCCCCATGCAAGGATTGAACAGCTTAGATCATCCTCACATAAATAATATGCACATTCACATCTAACAAGAAGCTTACATTTATCCTCGACAATAAATGTATTGAGATTTACGCGTCATAGACAAATCAAATCAAAGCTTCCTCAAGAAGCCATTGTCACCTTAGATTAGGTGTCATCGAAGAACATTGGAGTGCTTAATCTAACAAACTCCAAGAATTAACCGTCTTGCAGCTCAACCTACATTTGCAAGTCACTTGCTTGGCTTCATCCTTAGTATGCCAGTTTAGCATCACTCCAGATCGCCTCTTACAATCCATCATCTACCAAGTACGGGTTATGTCCAACTTGGATAACTTGCTTACTTAGCTTCTCCACTTAAGTGAAGGCTCCAATTTGCCCACTTATAAACAAGGTTAAAGGCATCAAAGAGAAGCTCGCCCTTCAAGTCCTAACTCATCTATAAGACATAATAAGTTGAATTTAAAGTCTTGGAAGCCCATCCATATACTTACTTTCAACAAGTATTGATAGGTTATTTCGGACATAAACCTCTAAACCTATGCCAACTTCCTTAAGACTAAGGTCGATCTTCCGAGGTCCAATCTTCTAAGGCCCAATCCGACCTTCTATCCCTAGTCAAGCTCCTTGCAACTCGGGTGTCTTCTATAGAACCAAAGCCAAGTAATGAAGAGCTCCACTAACCTTACTTGAGTTTTTAACACAAAATCCAATCTCACCAAGAGAAGACTTTTAATCTCTTGAGGACTTGGGCCTCTAACCCCTGGTAAGCCGGGCCACGTCGAAACAATTTAGTACAAATGGCAAGTGGAGGCTTGAGAAAATTTACCTCAATCGCTGCATTTTGCATTTAATTAGCTGATTATTGCCAATCCATATAAGATATGAATATACAATAATATGGAATCAAATTTCTCATGGCCATATAGAAAAGTAGAGAATGAAAATACCCGCCCCAGCGCTAAAAATGGGTACACAAGGTCTTGACCTATCTCATTCACTACTGGTGGATATCTTATCAGTGTATAGACAGATGGAATGGTGGGGAAAAAAAAAAATGGACGAGTAGAATGCCTCGAGACTTACTATAGTCAATTATTTTATGCGAGATCTTAGCTTACATATCTGTGTTAATACCAATACATCAAATTGGAAGCATTGATGAGATCTTAGCCTATATATCTATGTTAATACCTATACATATATTTGACGAAATCAAGTTATAAGGCTGGCAGGTTTTCCTTCAAAAGGAGCTGATCGTTGATTTAAAAGTGAATTGGACTTTCTTAGTGTCATTGCAGTAGATGTCAATTTGATAACCTCAAAAAATATTGAAATTGACGTATCCATCCCTCTCAAAACATATCACAATTGACGGATCATAACCTGATCATAGAGATCTGAGATATAACCTTTAAATTACCTGTCTTCTAGAGTAGAGTAGGAAGAAATGCAGGGTAGACCATGTGCTGCCCATACAAACGATACATAAACTTCATAATAAAAGTGCATTTAAAGTAACGATAGGGATAGAAGGAAAACTTCAAAACAAATCAATACCCCCCACGAGCTGAACTCATGATATTTAGGGTTTGCAATTAAATTTTCCATTTTTTTTTTTTTTTGTAATTTTTGTTATAATCGAATTCTTAAACTTATCAAATATTATTATATTAATTTTCATAATTTGCATACACTAGTAGCATCACGGTCAATGACTGTAGAAGGTATAACAGCCATTGACCAACCCCTAATGGTGGTGATTAGTAAGTACCGGAAATATTAAATGAAAATGAGAAGAAAAAAAAATTCCTAAAATTTAAAATAATTTTTTCCCCATTTTTCATGATATTTCTGTAATAATTAACCATCACTACCGATCATATAATGTGACTTTCCCTTCTCATCATCACTTGTGGCTACTACAAGTTACTAATAACAAACACCTTTCGAAATAATTATGATAATATTTCACAAACACTGGGACTTTCATTACATCAAGTTCTTTCCTTTAAATAATTCTTATTTCTTTCCAACCAGACGACCCCAAAAACACAAGCTTCCACTGACAATCTACTTCCCGTAATCTCTCAAGGACTGAGCAGGCACCCGTTTATAACACTACCCTTCATACGAATTTCCTTGTATATCTTGGCTGAATTACTGGAAAATAGCTGCTTTGAGATCTATCATACTAGTAAAAACATCTTAACGATTAGCTGGACTGGAATTTTCCCTTTCCTCTTTCCGGTTTCATAAATTTACAGCAAATGAGTAAGTCAGCATGTGCAGGGGCCACTGAAAGTTGTTTGAATCAACTGTGATTCACATTGATGTAAATCCTATTCAACTACGGTGTTCAGAGGCACCTGGTGCAGCTAACTTTCTCACGCTAGAATACATCTACCTGTCAGCTCGCAAATTGGTTATAGTGCACCTATTCTCCATTCACAGACAGCCCTTGCCAGCACAACAATCTTGTGGTAAGAGTCGGATGAAGGTTGTCTACAATCTCTTGTGGATAATTTACTCGAACTTCATAACTAGCACCCCCTATTCCTCCAGATTTATGCTCTCTACAGAAGATAAATGCCACAAAACCATATTTCAGCAGAAAAGATTATGCAGATATACATAATTATATTGTCATAACTAATTATGAGATCAAATAGATGTAGTTTTAGGGCACAATGACAGATGCAGACGTACGTTGAGGCAATCATCACTACTCGCTTATAGAGTACTGAATTACATACATTGGAACCAATAAACATGATTTTACTTGTAATAGCAAGTAATAAAATATGTTTCATGATTTGACTTATGAAAATCACATTGCTTTTTCCCCACACCCCCCACCCCATCCCACCCCCTCTCTCTTCCCCTTTTATCTGATTTTAACTGAAAATCGTTATCATTGGCAATATCACATTTTGAAAATCTATTGTGTCCCAGGAGTACAACAAATATGTCAAACAGCCATTTCATCCCACAGACTTCTATTTTTCAGTCATCAATTATGTTCCCCTCAAAGAGAGAGCATCATCACATGTCCGTAAAACAAGGCAGTTCACCTTCAGCACCAAATAAATAGGGGATGACAACATGAAAGCTGATAAATCATTTTCCAAGGAAGATTTGATCCGTGACATCACCAATTTATGATGAATCTTTTTACAAATATCTTTAATCAACAGTCAGATACATTTAAAATCTGCATTACTTCAGTGAAAAGACCAGAGAAATGCAACAGCGAGGCTTATTCGATCACACATGCACTGACCTTTTATTAGGCAGCAAGGGAAATTAAGCTGTTTTGCTTGTAGAGCACCGAATAAATGAACCATCACAGTTTTAGGTATCAAAATTGGCTACACATGATGCTCAAGACCTGCTCAGTGAATAAAATTGCTGCTACTTTCCGAGAAGAGTTTGTGTAGCTCAAATTCCCCATTAACTCCAAAGTTCCTAGAGTATGTCATGGTATAGTACAAGCCAGAATCATTCTTTCATGTTATTATATTCAAGATAGAGGAAACACCAAACAAATGGTATAAGGTCCATATAATTTGAGGGAGAAATCTGATTTATGCAATGAAATTTGAGTGTCTAAGAATATGCAATCAATATTATTTACTGAAAGCTGTTATAATTACCTAATCAAAGGAAGGATCATTTACCTCGACCACGAGTTGGCGGAGTAAGTCCCCCCAGGAAAACTCCATCCATAGTTTCTCCTATTTAGATCAGCCAAGATAAAAAAAAAATAAGACTTATCAGAAGAACCAGTGGAATGGGTTCTCCATGTTTAAGTGTGATGAAGCTAAATCAATCCTATGATCTGCAGTAAATCAGTGAACATTCAGGTAATGAAAACTGCATTTCTCCCATAATTGATCAGTGCATGAATGATTCTGGGCACATCGCTCCACCTCTGAGATCCAAAGAATTGGTCAACTAATAATTGATTCAACAACAAATATCCCAACATGATCTGCTCTTGGTAAATGGTCAGACAGATGGCAATTGCTGGTAATCCCATCTCACAAAGCTCCTTCATCTTGATTTATGGTTTTCTCAGAGTCATCCTCGTCATCAGTGAAGGTGGCACCAGAATCCATTTCAGAGTCTGAATCGTCCTGCCTCCCCATTTTCCGACCATGATCACGCCCATCTCCAAAACCATCGTTAATATTCTCAACATAATCATTCCTAATAAAACTCATTTCCTCATGTCTGTCTCTCCTATAGTTAACCAATTCCTTATCAACTCTAGCCTTCCTTGGACTCAACAGCACAAGGTCGGCTAACTTCCTTCGAGCCAGATACAAATCATTTGGCTCGATCAATTCTCCTCTCCTATATGTCTCTCTAAGAAACACGGTATGAAGCTTTCCATGATTACCACGAGTTGATATGTAAAATATCCCTTGATGCTGGAGAAGGAACTCCTTTAACTTCTTCGGTAAATTCATTGCCAACCTAAAATGCGCTATTCTCTCCAAAGTAATCTTCTTCTCAACTGTTAATGACAACAACTCATGAATCACTGCCACCGCCCTTTTCTCCATACGTTTTTGTGCCTCAAGTGACCGAAGATCATACCTCGATACATCCTCATAGGGAGACCAATACGGTAGCCGTTGCCACTTCCAAACTGCGATCCTATAGTACTTACCTATCTTAAATCCCGGAGGGAAATTGATAATAAACGAGAACCGAATATCCTCGGCATTCATACCTTTCTCTCTATACTCAATCTCCCTAGCTTTCTCTATTGCACAAACACACAAAGTAGGATCTTTATCAACAATCTCAATGTACTTATTCCTCGTCTCATCAGCATCAAACAATCTAAAATACTGGGGATATTTCAAAACTACAGAATACTCAAAATCATCAGGCAAACCAAATTCACTCCTTGCGATCCTCACATGCTCCAGCCGAAGCCGGCCCTCATTGGACATCATCAACAGCTTCCGCAACCTAATAACCGCCTCGGGAATCTGTGACTCAAGCACTCTCCTTTCCTCGTCCATCTGTGCCAACACTTTCCTAGTTAACCTGCAAAACAGTATCCTTTGAACAGGGTGTTCATAAATCTCGAAAACATGAGGGAATTTCAACATGAATTGACCGGCTTCGTGTTGCTTAAACCCTAATCGGCGAGAAAGCGTGTCGAGGTGCGAAATCGGGATTGACTGATTGGGTTGTGAAAGGATTAGGGTTTGGAATTTAACGACTTTGCGTATTTTCTTCTCGACTTCCATGTAATCGTCATAGCCGTGATCGCGAACGCGCTGTTGCTTTTTGGGGATTGAAGTCGATTGGGAATAGGGTTTTGGGAGAGTAAACCTGTGAGGAAAAAAATTGAATGCGGGAATAGATTTCAAAGGATTCGAATCGAGGATTTTCCATGCGTAAGTGAAGAAAATCCTCATTTGGGATTTTTATTGGGGTTAGGGTTAAGGTTTAGCAGAGAGGGTTTTAGTCATGGGAGTTGGAATGAAAATTGACTAATGGATAGGGGCTCAAATCTAAATTGGGCTTTTTTTCCAAATATACGGGGGAAGTGGGCCGACATGATTTTCTTTTGGATCAATTATATGGCAAAACATTACATGAAGTAATAAATAATATAAACATTTGGCAAAATAAATAAGCATGAGTATATGACTATGTAAAGCTCCACTACACGCGGATATTGGTTTTGAAGTGTATACTCATATTAAGAAAAATAATAAAGTTGCATCAAATATTATCGTGGAAAATATATCTATTATGATTTTTTATTAATATGGTCTAAATGTTATGATTTTAGCATATGAAAATGTATATAGATTTATAAATTGTTGATGATGATTGGATAATCTTCCTATATTTTTATAAGGATTAAGTGTCATTTGAAAATAATAGTAATCCTTTCAAATGCTTGTATACAACAATATGGTTGCCGATTTCATAAATAAATACATATATATATATATATATATATATATAAATGTTAAGAGCTTTATGATTTTATAAGAAGTATTATAAAGATGATAACTTCCTTAGGTAGTGATTAGTCATCCCTTAGCCTTTGGTCTTAGGATATGCTGAAGCTTCAACAATTTTTGCAGTTTTTTCTCTTTTTTTATTTTTATTTTTATTTTTTTTGCAATTCTTATTATTGCTTATTATACTATTTAATTAAGTGTATTTGTGACCACCATTTACTAAGGGAATGAACCCTAACAAGCAAGAATTGAAACGCAGCAATTTTATGAGGTAAAGATGTGAATATAAATTGAATCTTACTCACATTCTCAACCTTCAAAATTAATTAATGTAAATCAATTAGAAGTTATCATGTGTTCCCAAACTAGCAAAAACAAGAAAAAAAAAAAAGATGGAAAGTGTCCAAAACAAAAAGATAAGTATGTAAAGTGACAAATGTAAAAATAAAAAGTATGTAAAGTGAATAAATTTATATATAATAAATTTCTAGCCAACAATGAAAGGTTAACTTAAAATATGCTTTAGGGTTTTTGTTTTCTAGAATGATAAATGTGCTTCAACTTTTAATATGTGTTAAGTTAAATGTTTTAAACCCGATATTTCAGTTCTAGCAAATGATGATGTTATAGTTTCCATCTGGTCTTGTTATATTCAATATTATTAATTAAAAATTATTTTTGGTAGATATAAGATATAATTAAACCTGTATAGTATAGATTCTTATATGGTTATAGAGTATAAAAATATTATATTTTTGTATCTATGATTTTAAATATAAGTCCCTTACGTTTATATTGACCTCTTTAGATATTCAACCGACTTATTTGAGCTCAAGATTGATGTGTTCCCCCATTAACCAACCTACCTTACCTCGTAACCATCTAACTTAAAAGGCTTCTAGATAAGGACTAAATACCATCTAACCTTTAGCTTCACATTAAGACAATCATAACGATCACAAATCCAATGGATAAGGTTTTAAGACTCAATCAACAACAAAGTCCCTATGTTCTTAGAACATAATGGCTAGCACAATCCCACTCACTAGACTTATTAGACATGTCAACATATAATATGTACTCTTAGATCCATGCTCGCTCCCTTGCATAAATAGCCAAAGCACTCTAACAATACCCTATCTTGACTCTTTTATGCGTACTAAATATACAAGGCTCACTAACTTTCCTATTTTCCTATCTTTAAACTTTTACTAAATTTAAGTATCAAAATGGTTATAATAAATAATACCTCGATATCCCTCACTATGCTTTCTTATGTAGGCCCATAAGCATCAAGCAAAAGGCTCAATCTCTACTAACTCTACTTATCAAATCGTACTTATGATAGTATCCTATCTTGAGGGAGTAGATTCTAAAATATGGGAATTAGAACCTATATAATGACTTTTAATAAACATGAAAAACATCTTGAGGTAAGATAAGACTTAAATTCTAATAGGTTTATCGCTTATCCATATAAAATATAGTTATGATTAGAATTATAATTTATTATTAGGTGCTCTAGACTGAGATGTTGAATATAATGATTTTCAACAAGAATGCCAATAAGATCAAAGTATATGTATACTATCTTGAAAACAAAAGATTATTATGCCATTATAGATGGCTGCAATAGCAATAATAATAAAAGGTTTTCTACATTCCATTACATGTTATAATTTATTCTAGAAAACAAAAAGTGGAATAAATCTTAAAAAAATTGTATATAGTAATTTGTAATTAACAAGAATATAAACGAGTCTTCAATTTGGAGTGAATAAAATCTAAATAAACTCAAAATTAGCCTAAATAACATATCAACTAATAATAATAACAAATAAAGAAACAACAAAAAGATAACACATCCACATCAAATACTAATAATGATTTGAAATTAGCAATCCTAATAATGATTCTAAACAACAAAAAATCGAGTCCAGATTTAGAAATTAGCACTCTGTGCCACATTATGATTCAAAGAATTATGTGATTGCATACAATAATAATACAAGGTTTTTCATTAGATTACCCTAAAAAAAAAACAAAAAAAAACATTTCCATTAATCTTCTCAAGCAATCACTTAAGCAAAGGCAGGGAGGCTTTCATAGCATACTGAGGTGGTGGTGGTGGTGGTGGAAGCTGGCTGAGGAGCGGAAGCTTGTCCAGGGAATCTTTATCTTCTCTATCTGTATTGGATCCATAGTTTGCAATAATGGACCTCAAAACCATGCTTAATAAGATCGATAAACCCTGCAGATTAGTGAAAATTCTTATATTACAAAGGTGACTTTCTTTAAAAGGCTAGGTTGATTGCATTATTGGATAACATCAAGCCTTCCTTTGCTAGTCATGTTTTTTATCGTTTTAGTACCACTTTGCATCCACTGTTTGGTTAATATAGTTACCAAGAAAATAATTCGGCAAATAGATAATATATATAAAAGGAAAAGTATAAAATAAAATAAAATCAAATTTGGATCATCTCTATTTTTCATTTATTGATTTCCTTTAATTTGCAAATCAATAAACGAAATTATTTAGAATTTTGAAATACCCTGTAGTACATTTTTTTATAGCTCTTTCTTTAGTCATCATTATTGGAAAAATATTGGATTTACTTTGGCCTATTTATTCTGTCTATCCTGGTATGTATTTTATATGTATCTGATTTTTATTTGTTTTATATAATATCTGAACCAGTTCTATATTTTTGTATACGTAATTTCATCATATTTCTTCAGTATCTTTTCTCGCCAAGTATTCAATTTCAAACTGATGTCTAAACGGATACTAAAACTGAGTCAAAAACCCATGAGAATATGCTTATAAAGAAAAAGCATTGGAGGGATAGATATGATATAAACAAAGGCCAGATACCTGTGCTAGAGCAATCAACAGGCCTATCCACTTGCAAATATCAAAGTTTGATTTAACAAAGTCTTCGAAATCACCAAATCTACCCGTTGGATCTTCAGGCAAGTCCTGGTGTAGCAAAAGTTTTCCATTAGCACAATAAAAAGAAAGAGAAGGAAACAAAGGATTGTTGATGATGGTGATGGAAATTATGAATTGGATATATCTAGTACCTTTTCCCATTCAGAATTCAAAAGTATATCTGCAGTTAGCGTGATCTCAAAAAGGATGAGGAGAAAAACGATCGTCATGTACTGTGCCAATTTAAGGTCAACACGGAAAAGAGATTGAGAAGCTATATATGCATTTAGGTGTGCAAAAAATGTCAGAAATGAAAACACGGGTATGCAAAATGTCAAAGGGTGAAAGCGCAGATGTGCAAAGCAAAATTTAGCCTATATTCGACATTGAATCAATGTTTGTGCTTATGTTCATATCTGTCTGCAAAATGCAACTAGAGATTCTAATAAGATCCATCACTTGAAAACCACTAAATGGAATCAAACAAGTTGAAGTTAAGATTGAGTTCTGATTTTGTGTTGTGGATCTAAAATTTAACAGAATTCATCAAAAACTATCCTAGAGAAACAAGGAAAACATGGCAGAGGATAGCAAGACTCAGAATTAGGAAATTAATACCTCATGTGTAACTCTAGAAGTGCAAATTATGCAAATTGAACAGTGCAAGAGAATGCAACAAAACAAGTGAGACTCGGTTTTGTGAGGGAGCAACCATTCATAACCATTCTAAATTGCTTTTTTCTTAAGAAATGGTTGCGAAAGAATTGATGCCATTTACCATTTCTCATTTGACGTGCACCTGTAGTTAGTAAAAGGAACTCGGGGTATAGAAAGAACAAAATCTTACTTTTCCTAGGATGAACAACGGTTTCATATGTTAAATTAAGATATAAGATTAATCGACCTGAAAACTTATACTTTTAGATCAGCTGGTTATAAAGCTGAATTCAATATGGTGTCAGAACAGAAGGATCCAAACTCTGAACCTCTCCAAACTTTCATAGATTACATACAAGCACAACCAAAGTGTTCACTTGTAGTCCAGCTACTGATGGCTTGGCAAGTAAATGTTGTTTGATATTCCATAAAAGAGATAGCAGAAATTAGAAGGATACACAGGAAAGGCAGCAGCCATTTCCACTATCTGCTGCAATGTGGCCAATCCATGTTATGAGGCAGAGCAAGACTCCCATTCCAAGAAATGCATATATAAACCTGCACCATGACTGCCATATTAATTAGGAAAGATATGCTCTGAAGAAGTAGCAAATTGGATTTCATGAAATCGAAAATCAGCTCATTAATGCAATATCTAGAGAAGAGACTGGTGGTGATGATGATATGTAACTAAAACATGCATGATACCGTGTGTGATCATATGTAAACCTCTGGCCATGCTTGATTAACTGAAAATGTTATGCAGACTTTTTCTATATTTATTACAATCAAAGTTTCCTTGTTATCTTTGAGGTTACAAATACCATGATTTTGGATGGCAAGCGATAGAGGAAGGTGACAGGCAGAAACCAGCCAGTAGTGATGGTGATTAACAACCATGGAAATTATCAACTAATTGAAGATGATTATTTCTTCATTAAAAAGGAAATCGTTTTTCCTATTTTTCATTGATATGTTTCATGATGGTGAGTTATCATTACCGACCATCGGCTGCAACAATGAAAACTACCGATAACCGCAACCTTTTAAGATTTCTACCATATTATTCGACGATTCCAAGGCTTTGATTATAGCAAATACCAAAAAATAAAAAATAAAAAAGTTTGAGATACATTCTCTACCAAACATATTCTATTGGAGAATTATTTTTGACATAACAGTGCCTCTTTTCCCACAAGCATAATTATTCAACCTGACTTCATACCCAGAATTTATAAATTATACTAACTATACTAGGATTGTGAATTAGAGCCAAATCCTTGTGAAAGACTAATAAGAACCATACCACACAGGATACTGCATGCTGAGTTTTTATGTGAGATAGATCATGTTAAATAATGATTTTTCAGTGGTTAAGCCCTTTATCTGAAATAATAAAATGCTAAACTTCAAACCTCATAAAAAGTGAGATAATGGGAGATTACTTCCCTTTCTAAAGCCTCTCTCCATGAAAACTCGCCATGCACAGTTACCAATCTTCTCTTCCTATAACCCCCCCTCCCTGGATTCCCCCAAAAAAAAAAACAAAGGTGCTTACCATGGAGCTGTAGAGTTGAATGATGGCTCTCCTTCTGTATCTCTATACCAAACTCTAACCATCCACAAACCATATAATATCATCGAAATCCCAACTATCCCCATTACCCAATTCATTATTTTCAACAATGTTTGTAAACAGCTCCTCACAACTCTCATCATTATTAAATTTTCAAGAGCCCAGATCCTGCAGTCTCTTCAATTATTTCTTTTTTCTTTTTTTCCTTTTTTCCTTTTGGGATATCAAGAGCTACGAGTTTATCATCCAATTTCTTTAATCCTTACAGAATAAGAAAGTAGAAACGAAAAATGAAGGTGTTGCATTATGATATGTGTTTTTTTAGTTCTTTTGATGTGTCCCATGATTGGAAACTGACAAAAGATGAAACTTCATGCAACATATTACGCTATTATTACTATCTCAATTTTTTATTATTATTATTATTATTTAATAAGTTAACAAGAAGGGAGGTTAACTATCTCGAGTTAATTATTGCGTCTATAGGATTCAGACTAAGTTTGATATATGAAGTGTCGAGAAAATTACATGCCAAGTCGCAATAGAATATACAAGATTTTAGTAATATAAAAAAGAGATATGTTATAAAAAATCGTATAAATAGATGACATAATTATGCAATTGTTATAATTTCATCAAATTCGCACACGTCATATGGCATCCCCTCCTTCAACATCTTAAACATTTAACTCAAGTGGTTATAATAACCTCCATTAATTCCTTTATCATGTCTAAAAAGAAAAATACTTAACCTTTAAATTTTGCATTTGATTACATATGTTAAAAGTTTCTTTACTCCATAAACGTTACACGTAAATTTAGTAGCTTGCCTTCTCTTATGTCTGCATTACATTTGTGGGAAATTTCTTAGAAATTACACAAGACTATGTTCTTTCCAAAGTTGGTGTTGAATTAGATAAATTCCACTTTCAAAATTATAAATCAACAACAGTTGCTGTGGTGTAGTGGTTATCACGTTAGTCTTACACACTAAAGGTCCCCAGTTCGATCCTGGGCAGCAACATAATAGCTAATTTCATTCATTTTCTAGGTTGAAGCTTTGAAATTTGATGCCGTGGGTTTTTTGTCTTTTTAATTAGGAATTTGGACTAAATCTAGATACTGGAATCATTTTCTCTATGCAATGCTGCTTTTTGAAGTAAAATCCAGTTGAAGCTTTGAAATTTGATGCCGTGGGTTTTTTGTCTTTTTTATTTGGAATTTGGACTAAATCTAGATACTGGAATCATTTTCTCTATGCAATGCTGCTTTTTGAAGTAAAATCCATTTTTAGTTTTCGTGTCTTTCCTTTCACTCGGTAACTTTGATTATGGTATACTATCTCTTTCTACAGAACAACAAATGACATATAGCGCCAAGGGACACGCAGACAGTGACACTTATCCAGCTATGTGCCATCATAAAATTTCCGTCGGTTAAGTTTCATCTGATACTGGCTCAAGCAACATCGGTAATGTGCCATCATCAGTAACAATAGGGAACTGTATACAGTTGATGATTAGTTCAGCTATCAAATGCCAAAGAACCGGAAATCTCACTTTGGTGGTTTGTTTACAATTGGATCAGGAAAGGCTCAAAATCCCGATATACATTAAGTTTTCCATCAATAGACAAAATCCCGAGATGTAGGGTGTAAGATAAGTTATATCCTTCAAGAAAAATTGTAGCTCCAATGATTAGTGCTGTATTCTGGTCAAGCTATGTCATGCCTACCCCCTATGCAGATGTGCATGGTACATCTTCTGCGGGCTTGCTAGGTCCACCGGATGGTACAGGTGGCTTCTCAACTGGAGGTGGCTTAGGTGGCCTGTTTGGCCGAACTTGATCGACTTTCTCTGGATGAATCTCAAACTGCAACAACGAAAGGAGAGTCAAACAGCAATTAGCGGAGGGATACTGATGAGTCGATGCTGAAAGAAGATATAGGCGATTTGCAGATTCCCACATTATGTGTATCTAGTTGGAACATCAAGTCTTTCTACTGATAACTCAATCTTCTGCTTAATAGAGGGAAAGGCAAGAATATACACTAAGACAATGCATTTTTGTGTTTCATGATATTATATACTATGGATGAATTTGATCCAGCGATTCCTATGTTACCCACAAACTCAAGTTACACAAGTTACACAGCAATCATTATGATCAGATTGTCAACAAGAAGATTAGGGAACATATCAATCCTCTCTATTGAATGCAAATGTACTATGCATGATCTGACAACAGGAAGCAAACAATAGGATGCGAGGGTGACAATTGACTATAAACAAATTGCTTGAAAAGAGCAAGTGGTCTGGATAAGGTTCTATGGTATTATCATTTGTTCTCCTCATTATGCTCTTTAAGACAAACTTGGATTGATCCCAGGTAAGATTGGTTCAGGATGACCAGATCCTTTTCTACCAGATAGGACTGACTATTGTACAACATATATGCTTTATGGCAATTGCCACATCTTAATAAAGTAGCTTAGCTACGATTCGAGGAAAGCAAAACTGCATGGGCAAAGATAGATTGAACTGGGCTATAAAAATATGTTTCTGGGCAGAAACATATAGAAGTAAAGATTGGATTCCAAGCGCAGACTAGACCCAGACAATTTGTGGATGAGAAAACTCTAGGATAAGCCTTTGGAAACTGCAAGACTTAACATCAGGCCAAGGACAAGGCCAGGTCAATTTGTATCCTCAGTAAAGTACTAAGCTTTAGAGCAGTCTGCGCATTTCATGAGCTATTTATAACAAGGCAAGCTACAACACTTCTCAAAGCTGGATATCACCTATGAATAATTATCACACTTCAAAAAGCTCACCTTGTATCCACATCCGGATACACAAGCATGAAAGCATTCCTGCAACAGAAGAAATCAAAAGCTGAAATACAAGGAGCATTCTCTGTGAGAAAGAAACAAAAAATGTATATATAAATATAATAATTCCTTTAACAGTAAAACATCCATCTTTGAGAAAGTAAAGTCAGTTGGGGAGGAGGGAACTGTGCAGAGGCTAGAAAAATGCTTCTTTTTTATTAAATACCCAATGCTGGGCCTCTTTTGGTTCATCTATTTTTCGTCCTTTGATGTCCTATTGATATCGTTTTCAAATCGAATGTTTACATACTGCTTGTACAAAATTAACTACCTAATGAATCCCTATAAAACCAGATTTATTTACCATTTACTTTATCTAGCTTTATAGAAAAACCAAATAAAGTTTCCTTTTTCCAATACATAAGACATATTTCTCAAACATTTGGCCTTAAAAATATACAAACTTTCACTTCCTCATTCTCATCCCTCAATAATCTTTTTCAGCATAATTATAATAAGATAGAAGAACAACAATTTATTCAAACATCAAGTTTAAAACCAATACAAATGAAATAGTTTTCTAAATGTCGAATTTCAAACAAATATAAATGAGATATGGATAAGACAAAAACAAAGAAAAAAAAAAAAAGAGAGACAAAGACAAAAGACCAGCAGGTGATGGAAGAAATTAAGGTTTAAATTCCATTGCAGCTACATCCCCTTGGAGAGATCACATGTTCCAGCTAATAAAAGGACTTCAACTGACTTGGTGACAGATCAAAGAACAAGTAACGAGGTTGAGAACAAATAAGCAGGTCATGCACACCATGTTTCTATGTTTTACTCTGCAAATGTAAAGCATGCAAAGAGGTACATATAAATCAATGCCATCATATATAAAAATTACCTCATGAGAGGAAATCATTTTGTTGGAACATGTATGGTGACCCATGAACAAATCATAACAATGACAGAATGATTATGGTATGTATGACATAGCCCTCACTCAGGGGTTCATTCCATTTTCCTTGTGCTAGAAATGCATATAAGAAGCAGAAAACCTAAATTTAATAATGACTTCTATTTATACAAAAAAAAAAAAATCTGAGTTCACCCTCCCCAAGGTTGAGGGAGAGAAAGAAGATATCAACATGATCGGCACCAGACACATAAAAAGATAATACCAATGCATTTTGTCAAATTGAAGGCCATCCCTCTGCATCAAATTTTACAAAAAATATTGTAAATGATACAAAACCAAATTTAATCAAGCTATGCAGGAGCACCAATGAACCACATATAATCTGGCATATGCATTTATGTGGTACAAACTAAGCCAGTGAAACATCCACATTATCAACTGTTGCAAAGCAGTTGGTTCATTCTACTGTTGAAAAATCATATATGCAGAACTCTTAAAAGATCTAAACCTCTGAGTAGTTTTCATCACCAGGAGATCGATCAATGTAAGCAGTCCACTGGTGGTCCTTCAATACAGGATCCTTATAACATATGTTATTGCACTCCTCCAAACCTGGAAAGACAAATCTAATTAACAGTGCAAGCCTTGATAACAGGCTCTAAGTAACCTGCAACTATGGTGAGTAACTTAAAAATGCTCAATTACACATGAAGCTCTTTAGCATTTTTTCATCATGCTACTTACCCAAAAAAGTCCTCTACACACCGACATGAAATCGACACAATAACTAAAGCAACTTGTTCCTTTTAGTAATCCAGTCTTTATTGAGTATCTTATACACACACCACTCAATGAAATCTACATTTTTGAGAACAAACATAGGCACATTTTCCAATGTCAAATTTCTATCATAGCTGTGACATGCCTCAAAAGTTGCATATATTTAACTTACCATGAGAAAAGGTGTGCAGATACTCTCGGTTAATGACATAATACAAATTCCTTTATTTATTTAATAATAAACACCAGCACCAAAGTGCTAATTCAAAAAAAAAAAACCCAACTCAAGCACAAGCTGCTAAGACACTGGAATCTGGAATAGGAAACACTATAGTAAAGATTTAAAGCTCCATCTGAATAAATAGGTTTATGCAAGAATCACTTCCTTAATTAAATGGGTAACCCATAGATCAATCATAAAAAATTTGCAAAATTAGATTATAGAAAGAGGAGAAATACCCACATTCTTCCCATGTCTCTCCATCAGCGTTACAACCTTTTTTGCAAAATACTCTCCCTGCAAGCTCAAAAATGATCATTCTTCATCACACTAAGATTTATTGTATTAGACATTCACCGTTAATATTAAATAAAATGGGAGACATTGCACAACTTGTACTGGCTTTATCAACCTGTATCCCATAAAAGGGAAGAAGCACAAAACAAGGGACAAAATGGGGTTGTTAGGAGTGCATTTGACATTTTCTATTTACTAATCATTTTTAATTTCACTTATTTACCCAAAAAAAAAAGAAAAAAAAATCTTTTTTAACTCCAAAGGTAAGAGTAGGAGAAGGAGGAATCAGCCTCTCTCACCTACCTGACATCATGAAGCCAATACCACCAAAGCTAAGAGCCTATTGATAGCCATATTTTTGTTATATATGCTACTATAAACTACAAATTGCATCACAAAATCTCCAATAACTAACAAGGCTATACTGAATTATTTTAGTTACATAAGTATCAGTGTGCATTGACTTATTGCATGGTGGAACAAAAAAATGTTTGCACCTTGTTGTGCAGAACTGCAGATTAGGTGGATGTGGTAACAGTTCAAACAGCTATACTCAAAGGCATAAGATGCCTCTAGCAACAAATTGAGACAAGAGGCATGAAAAATTGGTTTCATTAAGTTTGTCGAGATGCTTCATGGGTAAAAAGACACACACATAAAATTAAATCTGCATTTGAGAAGGTGAAATGGCCTTTTGAATACATTTCAGGACAAATAAGCACAGTAATATAACAACATAAAGCGGACAGCTCCTGCAGACGTCACTTCTTTTTTTTTTTACATTTCAAAATGATTGAAAAGAAAAAACATCTTTTACATATGCACCAACAGATATTCTTTTATTTCCATTTGTTCAACAGTAACTAATAGTTTCCTCTTTTCTTCTACAATTGTTTCCCTCTTATCCTGCACTGACCCCCCCCCTCCCTCTTCTCTCCCTGCATCTCCTTCATGCAATCAAATTATGACAGCCAGACTAAAATCCCCAATAACTCAGGCATGTAACGATGCAGAAGGAAGACATCATGAGTATCATGCCCATTTATATTGTAGGACCTGATCTGCTGTAAGTTCTTTCAAAATCCACTATTTATCTCTCTACCAGAGAATCCAAATATGTCTGCAATCAAGGTCCTTTTCCTCATTTCAAGAATTTCCTCCCTTCCAGCAAAGTCAGCCCCCATACATAATCTTACCAAATTTGCAAGCAAGACAGACAAAACAAACCAGAAAGGGGGAGAAGGAACTCAAGCAGATAGAAGCTGAACCTCAATGACTGTCATATTAGGAACCATTTTAAGCATATCTCTTCTTTAGTCATATGTTTTTTATTTATTTTATTTTTTTCTCATTTGATGTCACATGTAATTCTAAAAAATTTATTTCAAGTGAGCACATTCTGAGGAACAAGCCAGTACAAGAAGAAACTAAAAATAAACACTGATACCCGGAAAAGGAAAGGATGAAACAAAAATGCCTTAAGTTGTTATCAATTACAAGCAATGTTTCATATTATCCTCTAAATAACACACAAGATGTCAGACTTTTAAGGCTGCAATTTGGATACCTAATATCAATATTAACTTTATTACTCATATTAGACATGATATGCACTCTTTTCCTCTACATTGTATATTTGCCGATTCAAACTTTGTTGTTCCTTTCTACAATCAGGAAGAAAATTTTCAAAAGATTCTTATCTTTTTAAACT
This sequence comes from Lumnitzera littorea, assembly GCA_024138015.1. Taxonomy (NCBI): domain Eukaryota; kingdom Viridiplantae; phylum Streptophyta; class Magnoliopsida; order Myrtales; family Combretaceae; genus Lumnitzera; species Lumnitzera littorea. The sequence continues at coordinate 95,311,787 of JAMXBB010000011.1, forward strand.
CATGTTTCTTTTTGTATAATCCATTTGGTTACTTCCATCATCTTCAATGATGGCTAGACTAAACAGGATAAGACTAAGAGGAGGAAAACATTTATCCACACACGCCTTCAAATTTCTAGCACAGTACTAGAAAAGACACATAAAAAACAAACAAATTTTTTTGGGTAATTTAAAAAAAAAAAAACAAAAACAAACAAACAACTTTTTTGTCATAGAAATGTTAAAGTTATGGATAGAAACAGAAGATGGGGAACAGGGCAGGGGTAGGGGAGAAAGCCAATGACCATGCTAAAAAGTAAACTGAACATTTGTCTTTTTTCCTTTTCCACTTCACTTTGGAAAATTCCTAAAGCAGGGCAAACCAAACCAAACTAAATTAAATTGTTTTAAAAAATTAACTAATTTCTTTTACTGTCGATTAAAATATCTTTCATTATAATATTATCACAAAAGGAATCTTTAGATTATAACTTACCACAAAAAGAATCTTTCGATTATTTTTCTTTTTAATTTTTTTTGGTAAATAATCTTTGGATTATATTTACTAAACTCTTGAGGTAGTTAACTTTTTGTGGCCATAAGTAATGTATTGGTTAAATAAAACTTTTGAGTTTTTTTCTGGTGAATCAGGATATTGCACTAAGTGGGAAAATATGTACAGCCACTCAAAAGCAGATTAGGAAAATGATACACAGCAAATTTTAATCTAGAAACGAAAGATAAAAGAGTTTACAAGATAGAAGTAGAGTAAACTAAACTTGCGTGCGATATTGAAATGTACATGGGAAAAGATCTGTCTGGCTAATGCAAAGGCAGTAGAACTATTGGTATCTAGTATGACTGGGTTTCTCATTCTCCAAATACAAGAAACTGAAGCTGCTGAGGCTACTCTCCAAGTAAGGATTTCAGTAGCTCTAGATTAAGCAGTGGCTATGTAACCCAGTGGTAGCACCTTGCCAAGAGAAGAAAGATGGAGGGCGGTTCAAATATGTGCACACATCCTTCCAAACTTAAGAAGAGTAAGTGCATCCAAAGATTAAGCATGCATGGTCTTCATTACCAGAGGCACATACATAACAGCACATATGGTTTGTTCAACATTATTCAAAGATTCTGTGTGGGGCCTGCTATTTAATGCACTGCACTGGCCACAATATATAGGCATGTCTATGATGGACCAAACCAAACTAGGTCCAACCCCCTATCAAATGAAACCTAGGAAAAAGCTTTATCAATATGACCTCTATCACTTACCTCAGATATGACTAATATTCCTTTTCACCACAAGCTATACCATTTTTTTTAAGTTCCTCACCTGCTATAACTGCCCATTCTTTATTGCTATCTTCTTAACTGCTACTCATTTCTCTTAATCTTTCCACCATCAAGAAGTAAATTCCTTGAAAACTCAAAATAAGGATCCTATTTTTAAATTCAAATTTCGTCCTAAACTTTCCATTTTGTGGTATTATTTGCATCTTTTTCAAAATAATTGCTCAAGTAAGTGAGACATGACTGCAACCAAAAGCATTTATCTCTACATCCCCTAAAGCTTTAGCACTTTTCTTCCCAAAAAAGACACAAAATAAAATAAAATTCATGATATGGAGCCTAAGAAGTGTTCATTAGCCTTTGTCCTCAAGCACTCGTTCATATTAAATTACAACACCTTTCTACCGGTTAAACTTCCAATCTCAGTGGCTTTCATTCATTAGTAAAACGAAATTTCCATAAACCCTAATCAAGAAACCTCTCATCACCTAACGATCAACTTACCATGGTGTCAACCCGCTACCAGTATAATGTATTTTCAATCCTGCCCGTACTTTGACCTTTTTCATTCATACGTTGAGGACACCAACAGGACACATCATTGAACTAACAACATATCATTAACATTTTCCAACCAATTACAAATGCCATTATCAGATGTTTCTAACAGCCCCCATTTTTCCAATTTCCGACCTGTCATTCATATAAGGAATAGTAGAAAACCGAATGAGACATCCAATATCTCCCAAGAGTTAATACGGGCTTTCCAGAGACCCCCAGACCAATTCTCGTATGAATTGCTAAGGATCCAATAAGTCATTCCTTTGGACGTGTCAACGGTACAAATACACTTATAATGATTAGGGTGAATATCTTGTATACGAAAACTAGCAGTTCGCCCTGCTAATCCTACTAGGGCCAAATAACTCAATTTTCTCCGTGAACTAATTATGTTCGATCCAAAACTTGGGATAGTGGGTGTAATCCAAAAAAAAAAACTCATAAGTGGTTGTTAATGGAGTTGAGGTTACCAAATTCTAAGCAGTCGGTATCAATTTATGCCTAATAGCAATTTGAGTAGCGTAAGAGATCCAGTACATGAAATCGAACAAGCATGAATACAATAAGCAACAAAATTAAAGATATCCATGTTTGTTTGAGGGGAATTAAAAAATTAAATAGAAAAGGAATTAAACATTATTACATGGAATCTGAGTCAGAGCAGTGTACTTGGAGGTGCATTGGCTGCCACAGGGAGACCCCCATTGCTGCGGTAGCATTCTCTCTCTCTCTCTCTCTCTCTCTCTCTCGTGTGAAAGAGCAGGTAATCCGGATTCAAGAATCGAGTGGGGTCTGGTCTGGGCTCGGAGTTAGAGACGACCAGGAGGTCATTCGATACGGAAAAGTAAAAGACCCAGCTTTATGGATTTTTCCTTCCATATATGCTGTGTTCAGGAGTTACTAAAGAGTTGAAAGGGTACTAGCGGCATCCACGTGAAGTGTGTAAAAAAATACAAAACGAGGAGAGAGAGAGAGATGTAAGTGTAATTAGTAAGAAAGTGTGAAAAAGTAAAAAAGTGGAAAAAATGAGAGAAAAAAAAAAAGAGAAATACGGATACAGTTAATGAAAAACTAGAAAAAATTAAAAGAGAGTAAAAAAATGAAGAGAAAGAAAAAAAAAATAAATGGATATATTTTTTTATTAATTATAATTTTAATAATTTATTTTATTATTAATTTTTTTATTAAATAAATATGTAATTTAAAAAAAATAATTATTTAAAATCTCATTTATAATATAGATAACCAATAATTTCAGCCATCGATGTGATTTAAGCTCCTTTAGCATATTTTACATAGAATAGTATTTTCAAATGCCTATGGGTCAAGGTTCAACGCGATCGACCCCACTAGGCTTGATTCATAACCAATTCATTAGGCCTGCAAATTCGCAGACCAGTTTTTGTACACGTGAACTGGTTTGTTCTTTTTTTTTTTTTTTTAAGGTTTGCAATATATATATATATATATATATATATGCGTGTGTGTAAAAAATGTAAAATATATACGATATTACACAATGTATATACATAATGAATTATATATAAAATATATATTTGCACAATGTATATTACAATATATATTATATTATATATTACACAATATATAATATAATATATATTTATATAAAATGAATTATATACATAATGAATTGGATAATGTAATATACATAACATACATATTTATATATATACATTATAAATATCATATATTCAAGTATGTATATACATTATGTAATATTATATATATATTACCCTTTTTCTTTTTTTTTTTCTTATAAAACAAAAAAAAAAAAGTGAATGTGTGTGTATGTGTCCTTATATCACTTAAATCTACAGAAACCGATAAATTAAGCTGACAGGTTAGGCCCTCCATCATTTGGTTCACATCAACTCGTTAGTTTAAGCAAGTTGGGGCCTTAAATCACCTAAATCTGCATGAATCGACAGGTTTCAACTAGGTTTGTTGAACCAAAACTATTAAGCTTATTCACAACTTTTTCCTAAGTTTATATTGATATGTTCAAACTCAAGTTAAAGTTTGGTTATACTATTGAGCCAAATATTATTAACAAGGATTTAAGTAAATTAATGATACAAATAGCTTGAGCTTGACTGTTTCTTAATCAAAATCAAATAAATATTTTGAAACTATGATTTGATTAAATTAATGATACAAATAGCTCGAGCTTGACTGCATGTTAATCACAATTAAATAAAATTCCATCAAGCTCAACTAACTTATATATTGTTTTGATCCACTTATAACTCTAGTGATTATACGTAATATTTAAATAAGATTCCTTTAGTTTATTGGAAAAGAAATGAAATAAGAATATTATACTCTTTTTGTTTGTTCGGTTAAGAAAAGGTTCTTAGGATTTGCTACCCAAAGCATTCAAAAAGGGGAGAAAATTATTATGCCACAAAGGCTCACTATAGCACTACCATTGAGGTAAAGAAGGCCGATTACTTGTGTGCAACTTTCAAAGATGATGAAGGTGGATGTATGAGCCATTAAGGATTTCTAGCTTGTGACCTATGAAGGGTACTAAGTCTCTTAGATGCATGGGGCATTGATGCATGGAGCTATCAAATTGCCATAGTTTACTAAGGTTTACAAGACACATTTATATAGATCAAGTTATACAATAGCTTGTTCTCATACTCATTCTTTTTAGTAACGAATGTCACTTTGACTTGTGTACATGAGTCACCTATTTATCATCGAACCAAAGGATTCCATAAAGCTTTAGGTGTAAGAAAGTTACGAGTTCCATCATATCAACAAACTCAACTAAAATTATATTTGCATAACTTTTACTATGTAAAATAAAAGCACAAATCTTCTTATTCATCAAACTCCTTATACAAAACAAATTTTGTCACTACTTACCCCTATAGATGATTTATCATCAATAGCTTACTTGCAACCAATGCCTCAAGGCACTCTAATCCCCTTTTATGTGTTTTAAATTCCCAATAAAGGTGGTAATAACCTTTTTAATATCTTCTTCTACATTTTCATCCTCTTGTTCATTCACTACTTTAAGTTGAGGCAATCCTCTTTGATACTATAGTTTGTTGATTTAAGCATTAAGAAGTAAGGTACTTAAAACCCAAACATTTAAAGCATTAAATTTCATTAGATTTCTTCCTTTGTTGGTTTTGCTCAAACTCCTAATGTTAAGTTTAATCAATGTGTTTTGTTTACTATTACACCTTTAGTCAAATTTTTGCATGCCTCGCTTCAATCTTTAACATCATCCTTCATGTCTCCCTACATATCTCCATCGATAGATCCTTTACGAGATTTAGGGACTTCTAGTCTACATGTAGAAGATGATGGTCTATACGAACCCTCCGTTGTTGTCCCATAACTTTAATTGCTAATTGTATAACATCACTAAGTAATTCATATGGTTGCAACTTAATAATATTTCCAATCTCATACTTCAAGTTCGTAATAAAGCTAACAATAATTTGATTCTTTAGCTCGCTTAACTAATATTGCATCATTATGGTATCCTTGTTGCAGTATATGTGATTTAAAAAATGCTCCAAAATTATCATCTTCTTCCATTATCTCATTGTCCTCACTCTACCTCTACTTCTTGCCTCAATTTTATGTCCTTTCATATTCAACACGTGAGTTTATAAATTCATCTTTTTCCCATCAAAGTTCTTATTTGTCCTTCTTTGGTGAGGTTATTAGTTGCCCTACCCCTACCATTATCGCTGTGTCTCTTCCACTTATCCCACCATAAGCACTATCAATCAACATCTCTTATATAATTCAATTCAGAATCCTTTCTCTATTGAAACTTTCAACATGCACTTAGCCATCTTAACTACAAATAATGTACAAACACAATGCAATTACCACTCCAATACAAGGTAACAACTCTCTAATCAACACAACACTACCATTATATAGTGACAACTCTACAATTCCCACAACAATGAATAATAACAATAATGGCAGTACTATAACCTAACTCTACCTCAACAATACATTAGTGAATAAGAATAGAGAAGGTCAAACTTATTGATGAAGCATATTGTCTCCAAAGTTTCGATACCAAATTATGATGCAATTACGTTAGGAAGCTCGAACTTTATTCACCTATAGATGGTGCCACTAAGGATCAACTAGTTAGAAGTTATTAAATACTTGAGGTTTTCATATGTTTCAAGGAAAATAAAGGGGATATAGATACAAATACAATATAAATGTACATTAATGTTAATTGTAAACTAGCTATGAACTTAAATTGGTTTTTGAAAAGCTTACAAGCTCTAAAATAGATTTAAGGGTGTTAAAGATATAACAAATTCCAATAACATGTTTACTACAATCTAAAGAGATTAATAAGACTTAAGTATTAACGAGAAAGAACTCAATAATTGATTACAACTCAAGAGAGTTGGAGATAATAATGTAGTTCTAAAAAAATGGAAGAGTTTTAAAATCCTGAATAAGCCCTCAACTCTCGTAGATGTTTAGAGCAAATGTTGAATTTAAAGTGGGTTAGTAAAGATGAAGAGTAAAATGGAGATAATCCCCTTGAATGATTACAAACTTGTTATAGGTATGAACTTCCTTGACTAAGTGAAGGTTCAAATCATCCAGCATGTAAATTACATCATGATTATTGATGAAGGTAAGTAATGCATGGTTTCAGCTAGCCATAACCTTAGTTGGGCCTTTAAATTTTCGTATTTTTTATGGATTGCTATTGGGTAAGACTAAAGAAGCCAACCTAAACTTTGAAGGGTATGGTGTTAAAGGTTCTAGAGGTGATTAAGATTAAGGTTAAGGCTTCATAGGGGCACCTAAGGAACTTCTTAAAACCTAAGCCATCTAGAGAGGTAGATTAGAAGGTATGAGTCCAATTCAAAAGAGGCAAGTACTTTAGACCAAGAGATGGAGGACTTAAACTTAGCTAAGTACTAAAGCATAAAGGATAACTTGGTACATTATCTTTAGGCCTAGTTAGTAGGAAGATCATATTAAAAGTATTGAATAGATAATAGGCTACTCTACAAAAGGTAGGAAGTTATAAGTCCTAAATCATAAAAATCTTTAAAGGAAGGTTTTCAAGTGATTTCATAACCTAAAGGAACTAGAACACCTGAATGTCCACCAAATACCAGCTAAGGTAGATGATAAATTCCATTAGTTGAAAATGTTAGAAGATATAGAAACTTTGTAGACACTTGTGTGATAGGCCAAATCGAATGGAAGAGACCTTAATAGCCATTAGAAGAAGAATCGATAAAGGTATAAGACAAGAGGATAGGTAGGAGGTAGAAAAGATCCTCTAAGGATGCTTAACAAGTGCTTATAGTATGTAGTGAAATAAGGTGGTTTACCTCCAAGTAAAGCGATTTAGGGAGTTGTTACGAATTATATGCCTTTTAAGAATTTGGTAAGAAATTTTATAAAGAATGAAAAGCGATGGGGACATTACTCTTTTAAGTGGGGGAGAATGTTATAAGCTTAGAAGTCCATTGCATATGAAGCTTACAAGTAAGGCTTGGTCCATTTCTTGGAATATTTTAAAAGTATCTCGATATGAAGAACCTTAATAGGTAAGGCTAATTGAAATAGAACAAATAGAATCAAATTTTAACCATTAAATTGAATAAATCTCAATTGTTTACTAATAGATGCTTCTTATATGTAAGGTAGCTCTCCAATCATTTATAAATCATTCAAAAAGGTATTCATTCTTAATCTTGAATATTGCTCTCATTATATTGTTTCTCTCTAATAAAATGATCTTGTATTTTGTGAAGAAAAAACCAACTTAACCTCTTGATAGTGAGATTGAAGGGTTTAAGTGGTGCATTTGACGATCTTGAGAAAATTTTGTACATAACATATGTATTTGCGTATGTTAATTTTTATTTCCATTATTATTTACATGCTTATGATGTTTTACATGCTTCAAAATAGTTTAATCATTGGTGCTTATTATAGTAGCTTAGGAGTCAACTAACATCATATAACAACATAGAATGTGGATTGTAGAAGGACATGATATAGAATGTGGATTGTGGAAGGACATACCACATTTGTAAATGCGACATGTGATAAAATAATTAATAATGTAATTTCAAAGGTAGTTTTTAATAGTTTAAGGAAAGTTACATGTGAAGTAATCAAACGCTAAAAAACATAAAAGTGATAAATTAATGATAAAAATCCTAATTAAATTCTGGGGAACAAATAAATTCAAAAAGTAAAGTTTTCATAAAAATACAAAATATATGAAAGGGAAGAAAATTTACATAAATTGAGAAATCAAAAGGTTGATTCTTAATCTCCAAGCAAGGATTGAATCACCTAAAAAAGAGAGAACAAGACTATGAGGATACTAAAGGGTGTTTTAGCATAATTACTCCAATATCTAAATCGGCATAAGGGTGATAAAAGAAATAGGAGAATGTGTACTTATAAGAGTTGAGAGAGTAAAAGGTCTTTTTTTGTGAGGCCTCAACCCGTGTTAATAAGAGATGAAACCAAGCCATTTTAGGAAGGTTTGTAATGATCCTTGAATGTGCTATAGATTTGGTGGAATGCGTATCTTTGATCGAGATATTTTCCTTATTTGCCAAGTTATCGCCACATGATCCTTACCTTAGTAGTTGAACTAGGCTTAGCATACTTAAGCTAGAGGACTTAGGCCTCTAGGACTTAAAAGTCTTCATTCCATGGGTTCAAACTCATGGCTAGTGATTTGTTGTTTCAGATGAGGTTGGTGGAGTTTTGAAATACTTGTTATACGATTTATTGAGAGTGATTTAACTAGTAAGAACTTGATGAGAGAGCGAGAAGGATAGATTGCATTGTTGGAGCTCGGCCTGTCTCTTGGAAGGGTTTGTTTGAACTTCGGAACCATGCCCAAAAACCCAATAAATAGAAACCTCTTGAAAAATTAATAGAAAAAACTAAAAAAAAAAAAAACGGTAATAAGAAAAGAAGGAAAAGAGGAGAAAATATTCGAAGCAATGGATAACGTAAATAATGCTTTCATTTCAACGGCTATATCCACTTCCTCATGGAACTCTTTACTTATCACCATTTCTCCATTTCGATACCGAAACCCCCAAATCCAGTCAAACCCAAAACCCGAATCAAACCCGTTTTCTCTCTCTCCACGAATTCCCTTCAATCCGAAACCCTAAATAACCTAGAATGGCCTTCCTTATGCAACCAGCTTTCATCCTTTACATCCACCTCCATGGGACTAAATTCCACCCGAAATGCCCGAATCCCACTTGGCCAAACCCTGGACGAGACACGGAAACTCCTTGAACAAACCTCGGCGGCTTTGAGTTTCATGGAGGAGGAGGAGGAAGTGCGACAGCTGGGTTTGCCGAAAATCGAGGATGTTTCGCCAGTTCTGGAGGCGGCGGGTAACGGAGAATTGCTTACGGTTGGCGAGATATGTAGGGTAAGGAGAATGTTGAGGAAGGCAAGGAGTGTGATGGAGAAGTTAAAGGAGGCGGCGGGTCGTAATGGAGAGTGCTCAGAGAGGTACAAATAGAATAATTTTTGTTTCTTTGTGTTTTTGGATAGGCGGACGTTTGCTATGCATTTCCGTGGAGTTTGAAATATTTGGGTCTCAGGGGAGCCACCTATCCGGGGTTGGGATCCAGGAGGTTGGTCTTCAGAGTATGTGTTCATTTGTGTCCGTTTGGCTTATCGTTATAGATATGATACCATTTTTGGTATTTGTTCGTTTTGGTATCGATTTTTGTCTATTTCATTGTATGCAAGATAAATTAATTTGTATCGCATTGCCTTTATATGTGCAATTCAAGTGTGGAATAGTGATAAGCTATGAATGGACGATACTTGGCCCATATCATTTTATAATCCCCGCTGTGGTGCATGGAACAAAGAAGTGTGCTATGTAGCTACAAGTGTATGAAATATGCATGTTATGGGATATCATGATATGTGATTGCATGCATTAGGTAGAGGATTGTTAATTAGCCTGTCGAGCATGGGAAAAGTGTTAAAAACCATGTTTATATATATCTTGCTCTTTTTGTAGAGGATTTTAGAAGCAAAGATGATGCTGGGGACGGTGAAACTCTTTCTCCAACATACCAAATTCCCTTTTCAGATGAAAAAGAATATCCACTAGGAAATAAATGGCAATATACTAACTTGCGTAATTTACGTATAAGTAAATGGTTAAAATTGTTTTCCAACATGCTGTTCTCATGTGTACTGTTTTCTAATGTATGATATTTTCTCAGACATCATTTGTATAGTTGCAACCAAGGTAACAAAAAATGAATGTTATATTTAACGAAAATTACCATGTTTGGTAAGCCAGAGAAAGAAAAGGAGTATATTTACTAAAGAGTGAAAGAAAATTAAGGGTCGTTCTGCTTTTCCACCTGTTGATCCACACCTGCTGTTAATGCTGTGTGCATAACTTGTCATCTGTGATCTTTCTTCATTTTTGAGCAAATCATTTTCTAGTTGGTGGGGGAATGAAAATCATATTTTTTTCATTCTGATATATATAGGCTGCAGTTGTTTATGTTACCTATTTGTTCTCATTTCATAACTATCTTAAAGATGCCTTGATAAAATTTCTTTGTGATAACCATACAATTTTTAACTTACTTTCCTCTTTGCAAATCATGCAGGTTTTTACCTCTCATTTCAATACTCAATGACTGCAGTTTTGAAGTTGGACTAGAGCGAAAGATAGGATATTGCATTGATTCTGATCTTTCAATTATCCTTGATAGAGCTAGTGAAGATATAGAAATCATTAGATCTGAAAGGAGGAGAAACATGGATGATTTGGAGGGCTTACTAAAAGAAATATCCAACCGAGTATGTCGGGCTGGAGGTATAGATAGACCTCTTATTACTGAGCGCCGGTCAAGAATGTGTGTGGCCATCAAGGCTTCACACAGACATTTACTTCCAGATGGAATTATTCTCAATGCTAGTAATTCTGGTGCTACATACTTCATGGAACCTAGTGAAGCAGTGGAGTTGAACAACACGGAAGTGAGGCTTGCAAATGCCGAAAAGGATGAAGAAATAGCTATTTTAGGCTTGCTTACATCTGAAATTGCAGAATCTGGTTCGAAAATAAGGTACATGCTGAAGAAAATTCTTGAACTAGACCTTGCTTTTGCAAGAGCTTCTCATGCTAAATGGATGCATGGTGTCCTTCCAATAATAGGCTTAGGTGGTTCTGAAAACCCAAGTTCAGTTGGAGGAGATGATGTCTTCTCAATAGACATAAAAGGTATACAACATCCTTTGCTCCTTGAATCCTCTCTAAGGAAAAGGAGTTCTCTAGAAGCCTATGGGTCCCATCATTTGAGCTTAACTGACTCAGATGAGTGTAACGGCGCCCTAATATCCAGAAATGACTCAAAAGGTGAATTAGAATTTCCTGTGCCAATAGACATTAAAATCAAAGGTGGGACCAGAGTAGTTGTAATCTCAGGGCCTAATACAGGAGGAAAAACTGCTTCTATGAAAACTCTAGGCCTGGCATCTCTTATGTCGAAAGCTGGAATGTATTTACCTGCTAAGAACCTTCCAAGAATTCCATGGTTTGATCTTGTTTTAGCTGATATTGGGGATCACCAGGTAGCTTTTCTGTTTATGGCTGATGAAGCTTTCTGATATTTTCAGTTTTCTTGATTTGATCCTTACTCAAGTTTTTCAATGAAGTCTTTGGAACAAAACCTTTCGACATTTAGCGGGCACATGTCTCGGATAAGTAAGATAATGGAAGTGGCTTCAAAGGAATCGCTTGTTCTCCTGGATGAGATTGGTAGTGGAACTGATCCTTCAGAAGGTGTTGCTCTTTCTGCCAGCATCTTACAGTATCTCAAGAGTCATGTTTATTTGGCTGTTGTAACCACTCACTACGCTGACTTGACTCTCCTGAAAGAAAAGGACAGTCATTTTGAGAATGCTGCAATGGAATTTTCACATGAAACATTGCAGCCTACCTATCGAATCCTTTGGGGAAGCACTGGTGATTCAAATGCATTAAATATTGCAGTATCTATTGGTTTTGATAACAACGTTATTGTAAATGCAAAGCAGTGGGTAAAGAAATTACGGCCAGAAAAGCAGGAAGAACGGAGAGGTCTATTGTATCAGTCTTTACTGGAGGAAAGGAACAGATTGGAGGCTCAAGCCAGGGAAGCTGCATCTGTTCATGGAGCAATCATGGAAATTTACAATGAGGTGTGATAAATAAAAATTACAGCAAGAAATGTTTCTTACATTGGTCAATGTGTTCTCGTGTTTTCTGATGTGATTAATTGCTCATCTTGATCCTATGATTGTGGATTGATCCTGAAAAAATCCAAACACCATATGTTCTTTAAATCTCCAAAGGCATATTCTTTTTGCTCCTGAAATGATATATTCCATAGACAAGATGACTTCTGGGGCCAAACAACCTTGACTACCTTGAAGCATAATGTGATATCAGTAGACTTCCAACTCCTTAAGGCATGTTGCAAAATACAAGTGAAATTTTCTGGAGTCAAATTAATTTTGTTTACCATTTTGAAAAGGCAAATGAATTTTTGAGTCCGTGTTTCATTATTATTTTAACTATAACTTGTAGGTAAGTATTATCTCTTTGCTATAAATTTTACTGGCAATAATATGTTTTACTAATCTACCTTTTATGTTTTGTGGAGATCCAAAGTGAGGCAGAAGATCTCAATGCTTGTGAAAAATTTCTTATGATCAAGGAAACACAGCAAATACAACAAGAATTGAGTGATGCTGAACTGCAAATAGAAAATTTAGTGCAAAATCTGGAGAAACAACTGAGAAATGTGAAACCAGATCAGTTCAATGTGCTTGTCAGACAATGTAATTCAGCAATTGCATCAATCATCAAAGCTAACCAACCTAGTGAACTTCTTGCTGATGGAGAAAAGGAGGATGTTGGATATGTACCTCGGTCTGGCGAGCAAGTTTATGTGAAAAAACTTGGGAGTAAGTTGGTTACCGTAGTTGAAGAACCTGGGGAGGATGATATGGTCCTTGTTCAGTTTGGTAAAGTAAAAGTACGTGTCAACAAAAGTGACATTAGAGCTCCTGCAAACGGTGGACAAAATTCTTTCTCTGGTTCTGTCCCACGTATGCAAAGGCAGGTATGTATAGAAGGAAAGTAATTGCTTTATTGAGAATTCTATTAATTCAATTCTTACTTAATGTTACAATACCTCTATCCATTTTTTGGTACACACAATACCTTTTGTGGTCATTAACTAGTAGGTGACTGTGGAATAAAAATGCTTATATTTGGGTAATTGGCCTTACAAAAATCATAACCATAGTCTGTATATATGTTGGAATAACCAATAGTAGCTAGTAACAATCCAGATATGTGGGAGCCTCCAAATGATTTAATTGATACAAATCAAACAAGCTGCAGAATATTTGGTACCTAAAAGTCATCCTTATGTCATTACAGTCGATAAGGCAGTTTATCAATGCATTTTAAGTGCCCATGTAGACTTTGTGTTACTTGTGGAAAAAGAGGAAACGAAGGGTAGCTTTAGACTCTTTAACAAAATGTTTAAGTAACTCGTTCCTGTTGTTAAACTTACTCTTGGACTCAGTTCCCTCCTTTTAGCTTTCTTTTACATTGCCATTACTTGATGGATTTGTGGAGAACTTCCATCTAACATCTTCATGAATGAGTTTATGTGGCATTTATCTTTGCTTGCATATTCATTCAAGTCCTCGTTTTCCAGCCACCAGTTTCAGTGTTTGAAAAGACTGTAGGACCAACTGAGTCTCCAAACCTTTTTGTTTTGCTTAGTTAAATTGTCGTTCTTTCATATGGCTTCATTATACTTTCTAATTGTTCAGGTATGGTAGAGGGAGATGTTGCATATCGATTTGCTTTAAAATATATAATGTCTTTAAGATGTATTGTTCAGACTTTCAAATCTTCTTATTCAATCATATTGTATCAAAGAAAGTCCATATAGGATTAGTTATTACTCGTAGATAGGGGAGTGAACTGATGGCTTGATTGCAGTTGGACATTAAAAAGTCTGGATTTACCCTACTATCTATCATAACGGAAAAGATTTTCATTGGGCCTTATTGAAGCACAGAACCTCAACTGAAACACTATGAAGCTTGCATCTCATGGTCAAATTGGTTCTCTTAGTGGTTTTTGGAGCATTTTAAGAGGCGTGTTTTTCAGACGCATAATGCAGTTGGCTTGTCCTCTCTGAATGTAAACAGTGGGCATGATCTTGCTCACATCATTTGCAACCAGACATTAGCCACCACTTTTGTAGTTGTCTTGATGCATGTTTCTTTGGGTTGAGATTTTTGATCCTGTGTTTCACTGGTGTCTGCTCTAACAATTGTAGGCTCACCACAAAAAAGAGTCACAGGATCCCACCGGGACAAACAATGGTGAAGGGACTTCATATGGACCATTGGTGCAAACATCAAAGAACACTGTGGATCTTCGTGGTATGCGTGTGGAGGAAGCTACTCTTGAGCTCAACATGGCTATCTCTTCTAGGTGGTCAAATTCAATTCTCTTCATTATTCATGGGATGGGCACTGGAGCTGTGAAAGAGCGTACGCTTGAGATACTACAGAATCATCCTCGTGTCATGAAGTATGATCAAGAAAGCCCACTAAACTTTGGATGCACAGTTGCTTATATCAATTGATTACTGATATTATTAACTGGTGAGTCCTTTATGATGGTTGATCCATGGAATTTGACCATACACCTGTTTTGCCTGAATATATATTGTTTGTAAGTCAGTCTAAAATCTCAAATTTTTTTTTTAGCCTAGCTTTAAAATTCATTCTAGTATCTGGTGGATTGCAAATCACCTCAAGTTTTGATGAAATGTATATGAAGTGTTGATATTCAGGGTTGCATTTTGTTTTTATGATCAAGATACCTGTGGTCTTGTGATCTTTTAATTTACTGGATTAGTTTCTTGAGTTGCTGATCCATCTCATGCTTGATACATCAGATAATCCCTCTATGTGGGTCCAACCGGCCCTTTTCATGCCTTTGTTAAAATCTCTGAATGTAACATGACTTTCCAAGCATGATTTCATGCTAAGATACCAGAGTAGGATGACTCTTGAGGTATCAAGCTCATGTAGTATTGTAATCATCATTTTCCTGGAGCTGTTTATGTGTATTACATTAGAAGTTGCATTGTCTTTTGCTTATCTGTTGCAACTAAAAGAAGTTCTGGACATTCACATTTTCTTGTTCCATTGCATCAATTCTACTGTTGTTTCTGACAAGTAACGAATTCCATTTAAATAAAAGAAATCGGTTAATCTGCAAATATTACAAACAATCAAATTTAGAAGGAAATTCATAATGCATTCGCCTCCGCTGTTTTGTTCATCTAATAGCAATATTTCTCCACTTCTTGAACAAACTTCCTCTCTTCCTTTCTTTTCCTTTGGGTATAGCATATGGGGTAATATGATAGATAGATTTCTTTATTAGGTGTATGATTTTTCACTGCAAACCCAGTACTCACTCATAAAAGGTATATTAAGATTTTAAATATGTTTTTTTCGATCTAGCTACTCTATTCTCCACTGCATTTCATACAATAGTATAGGCAGAAATAGGACATAATGAATGCCAAAATGCGTAAACAAAGTTTTGCTTTAAGTAATGATCTAAGAAGAGGCATAATTGGAATAATCATTTGGAACTTCTTCTAAAACATATCTATTAGAAATGAACTGTTTAGCATTTGACTCCATCAGCTGAAGAATTTATTCACAATCTAAAAAGATCGCTCAGAAAGTCAAGAGAATACTTGCACAACTGGTTTATAGAATTTCCTTGTTTTGCCTTGAGAATTAGATTGATCTATAAATTTTGAAGCTTTGATTCAGTAGTATTAAGTAGAACATCAACTATATCCAAGAGGAATGTACGAGTTGCTTTCATTTATTGTACTATTATCCGAGATTTGCTCAATGTCGGACATCAAAACCATGATGAAGTGAAAGTCCACAACTCTCATGGTAAAGATGAACTTTACAATATGCACAGGTAGCTTATTGGATCCTTTGCCCCGCCATGTCTGCTTCTGCCAGTGTATAATTCTTCATGATGAAAAGTCTGGTTGGGGAGATCAAAATACGCATTCATCCCTCCGTAAAAGTGTTGAATGGACTGCAGTAAAAGTGTTGGACTGCATCCAAGATTATCCTAACCATATCCATCTGGATAACCATCTTCATTTCTAGGCTCGTGTTTTCACCATCAACAGGTGATTCTTCTTCATCATCCTCACCATTGCTATACGAACTGCCTAGACTAGGTGTCATGCTGCTGCCTTGCTTGGTTATTGAGCTGCTGGCACCACCTTGGCTACAAGAACCACCACCACCGATGCTGATGCCAATGGTTATTCTGCCGATGCAGAAATTAGCTCCATCTTCTATGGATTTTTCCAAAAATCACTTCTTTGAAGCAGTCGGATGGAAATCTTGTCTTAGTCTTTTAGGTGCGAGTGTCATATGACCATCGTACTTTCTCGTTATGTTTCATTGCTTCGGGAATCATGGTCAGTAGTGGTAATCTTTAACAAACAACCATGTCTCAGCTTGAGCCTTAGCGTCGTGTTAACAGATTTAGGAACAATATGAAAGAAAATATTTGAGAATGGAAGTTAAAAAATGTAAGGTTAGGAAAATCCATGCTTGCATTTAACCTTTACATGCAGCAGCCACGAACTGTCTGTGTGTATTGCAGGTATTATTAACCCTTGCACCTGAAAAAAGATTCATTGTATTGATATATCATGTGTTGTGTAGTCTGTAGCTTATAAATGTATTTTTTCCTATGGAAATAATAATATACTTTGAGAATCAATGATGATAACTTTACAGGATTGGAATAAATAGGTTTTTTGCCTAAGCAAAGTTATTATTGCCTTTCACTTAAAAAATCGCTATTCTACACCGAGATTAGTTATTTTTTGCTTGTATATTTCCATACCCTGCTCATGAGAATTTTCTCCATTTAGTCAAGAATGAGTAGGGTAAAGTTATGTTGTAGAAATTCCCAATGTCATTTTAAATGCAAATAATAATAATAATAATAATAGTTGTTTCTCTACGACTACTTCTCAAGAATTTCACTTTTATTCCATCTTATTACATTCCGCCAACTTTCTAGTGCTTATCTTTAAATTTTATTTTATTTTTAATTGTTTTTATGCTGGAGAATCTCTTTTTCTTATTACTTTATCTATTCTGATACTTTCTGGAAAAGAGGCCAAACAGAATATTAATCTTCTTCACGAGTGTCCTGTGTGATCCGTCAACCATCCCCATTCAGTCACCGAGCATGGCATCTCTTTATTAGTGTAACTTTTAACGTACCTGAAAGGGAGGAAAACGGTGACGCTGCACAAATGGATTTTTCCAGTAGATACTCGAATCGAATGGAAAGATGGCGAATTGTGGGGTGTAAATGAATTGAATCTATTCATACACTATTCGAGAAGAATCTGAGTCATTGATTATCGTTTTTGTTTTAAGATGTAGTTGGTGTTGGTTCCATCTTTTCATAAAATTCAATATAGGAATAAGAATCAATTGATATGAATAAATTCTAAGCTGTTGTTTTGTTGTTAGTATAGACACGTGATAAAATTTGATTTGTTTATATAATTAATTTAATTAAATAAACTAACAATATATATTATATAACTAAAATTCATAAAAATAATAAAAGTACAAAAAATTTATAAAAAATAAAATAAAACTATTAAAATTCGAATAATAAAAAGTTG